>LBNU01010604.1:41558-60914 GCA_014162995.1 Artemisia annua
AAAAAAAAATATATATATATATATATATATCAGAACCGTAAATCGTTAACATAAATAAATTACACTCTCGTGACAAGCATTTAATTATCTTTCAATAAAGAAGCACTTTCGTATACTTTCAGTAAACTTCTTTTTTGAAATGTGCCTATTATTCTTAAACCTTGGACTTTGAACACTAATTTACTTACAGAGGATTTGACTAATATTCCAATGTGGGTTAAATTCATGATGTCCCCTTCCTATGTTCTCTGATTATGGTCTCAATCTTCTTGCCACATTGATTGGAACGCTGAAAATGTTAGATTCTTAGGGGCCGAAATATTTTTGCTAGGTGCTAGATTGAAGTGAAGGCAGATGAGGTTCTTAAGGAGAGTCTCACTGTTGATATACCCTTACTTGATGGGTCGGGTTCTACTATTGAAAAGGTTCGGGTTGAATACGAATGAAAACCGCCTAGGTGTGACACTTGTAAGCTATTTGGTCATACTCTGAACAACTGTCCTAAATATGTTCCCCTTTCAGTTCAGCCTACACATAAGGATAGTGATGGTTTCCAACCGGTCAATAATAAACAAAAGGGTAAGAGTGGAAGCCAAAGTGCACCGGGTAAAGGAGGATATACTAAACCGACTGTAGGTCCTAAGTTCCATTATCAACCTAAAGCGCTTCCTCCTGAACATAAGAAGGTGGATGTTATAAAGAAGAAGGCCACTGAAGTGGCTAGTACGAGTGGGATGAAGATTGCTACAGCGAATCCCTTTGATGCCCTTAATATGATCGATACTGATGAATGTGCCATTCTTACTGATTTCGTGGCTAAGGATGGGGCTGAGTTGGATCTTGGCAGTGAGAGTGGTACTACTTGTCCTATTCCTATTGTTGAGAAAATTGGGAAACTTGAAAAGCTAATTATTGATGGGAAAGCTACTCTTGTGGATGACGCTGGTTATCCTCTTAAAAATGTTGATTATCCGGGTAATAAAAAGGAAGCTAAGGTGGATGAGTCTCGAAATACTGGTAATGTATCACAAGAACCGCTTGTGAGTGTTGTGAAAGAGAAGGTACAGGTCGCGGCTAGTAAGCCTAGTTCCTTTTTTTTCTGTCTACTTCTTCTACTAAGAAGGTTAACCCATTCTCTAATGTGGGAGAGATTGTTGATTATGACAGTGATGAGGAGGAGGTTATTAACACTTTTGATGAGTCAGTGAACCTATTTGGTGGTGGTCACGAGCTTCAAGATGATTATGATGACTCTGTGGATCAGGTCTACGATCTTTCAGAGAATTTGGACGCTTTTTATGACATGTATAATACCAAGCTCCAAGATCTTGGTAGGAAGTAATTTTGTTTTCGTAGGAGTCTAATGTTATCTTATGAGTAATGGTTCATTTTCTTGTTTAGAGAATAGAAAGTATCTTGTTATCTAAGCTTTTTCGCCTATGTAACGGGCTGAGATATAGGATTCACTCATATCCTTTGTACTTAAACATTTTTTGGAGTAATATTTTTACCAGTTCTTTTGACGTTTTACCCAAAAAAATAAACTTTTTTTTTTCGGAATGATATTTTGCTTGATATATATTTTTTTTGGGGTAGAAGGTTGTTACACCCAGTGAATTAATTACTCCAAAAAACAATTAAGTACATAAGATGTGAGTAAATCTCACATCTCAACCAAGTTAATAGGTGAAATACAAACAGACAATTTTTATGTAGAACCGAAGATTCACGTTCCGGAGGTCGCGATTGATCGAAATATGTATAAAACATGGTTAGTTCTAGAGAGAGAAAGTAGAGAGAGAAAGGTGAAGAACTAGGTGTTTTATTAAAATGATATGAAGTGAAACTATACACACTATTTCCCACACCCCTCATGGAGAGTCATGAGGGGTATTTATAGGCTCCTAACACTACATGTTTGCCTACTTGACAATAGTAGTCCCTGTAGTTTCTAATCTAGTCCATTTCACTTGTGTGACGTTATCTTTATAAAATAGCGAGGCTAACAATCTCCCTCCAAGATATCGTCACACGTGAATGGTTACAATGAGACCTATAAATACATTAACAATGTAAAATTACAACAATAGTAAACTATGTTGATGATGTTGAAGCGCAGAGTCTCTGTAGTCTAGATATTGATGCAGACTTGAAGTTCTCTCTTCCGACGATCTCGGCGTTTGATCTTTGACACTGACGGCAAAGGTCTTTGTAGCTCTGAACTTCAACTGTAATGGTCTAGTTAGGTTATTACTCCCTCCTAACTAGTGAGCCTTTTTTCTTTCTTCTGCTCCCTCCTGAACTGACAACTCTCTTCTCATCTCGCAGCGGATAAGGTAGATACTAATGAGTTTGCACCATGGTTGTCGTTCTGGGAGCATCATAGCATAACTCACATAGTATTGCACAGAAGGTTGGTAATATGCTCCGATGTACACATCATTAGTACTTCTTCGATTCTAGTGTAAGCACAATTCCCTCGAACAACCAACGTACTAGAGATGAAACACTACTTCTTTTGGCATGTTCTTCTCCCTCCTGATGGTTGCGATTTATCGAAATCATCATACTATTGTGTGTACATGCTAAAATTACCCGTACTTTACACTTCTGATGCAATATAGATAGACCATGAAAGCATAATTTGTGAGAATATGCTGATAGGGTATGACTCTCTTATTTCTACAATCTCTTCTCTTCTCTTCAATCTTTAAGCGACCTCTTCAAATTCCAACGAGCTAGTAAATGACCAATAACTAGAGAAACAACCCAATATAACCAATCTGACAATGAAGTAAACACCCCGTAGATATGTGACTTAATCTTGTGTAATGATGTGACTAAGAACGGTTTTGAGAGTTCGTACACCATCGAATCTCTGAGTACTCTATACTCTTCAACCAACCAACCATCAAGTATAAGACGTACATCACCTCTTGACTATCCACATCGTTGTGTGACACTGAGCACTACAACGTAACTCCTTTAAGTGATAGTTAACTAGGTCTTCGTCCGTCCACCCCTTGACCTATGAAAACTAGATAACCAAGTCTTCGTCATCTTTAACTTAAGCCGAAACAAGTATCTTTGAAAGTCATGCATCCATCCCCCCCCTAGACTTTGAGATAAATAAGTACACATGCCCTTGAAACGTACTTCAAACCCAGAAAAATGATAAAGTATTATTCCCATAGTCACAAAAATACAATACTAGCCGTTGTCATTTGAGTGTGAATCTTGTTTAGGATCTTTTAAGCAATTCGTGGTGTGGTGTGAGGTGGTTTGAGATATATTGGTGTTGATGATAATGAAACAAGGAAATGAATCATGATCTATAAAATGGATTTACCAATAACCTCATGTGTTTAGGTAGAAGGTAGGCTTTAGGGTATTTAGACTTTAGGTTATTCGATGAGGTTAGGGTTTTGGTTTATGTAATAATCTTGTGATATTTCGTTACTCAAAATACCATCTCGTTACTCGATATCCTAAGTCAATTTCGGCAGAGTTTCGTTTAGAATTGACCTTAGAGAAGTCCTTACTCGATAAACGATAAGGAGTAGTGGCTAACTTGCCAAAAATGAGCTTACTTGATAAAAAATCAAGCTTACTCGATAAAATGAAGGTCATACTCGATAATTAGCTCACATACTCGAAAACAGCAAGCTTACTCGGTAGTTTAGGACCTTACTCGAAAGATTTTGACCTTACTCGGTAGTCTGGGGCCCTTACTCGGTAAAACTGCTGCTGTAACTCTTACTCGGTACTCCTGACTTACCTTACTCGGTACTCCTGAGACAATCCTTACTCGGTAGTGTCAGACCATACTCGGTAAAAGCTGAAGTTGAGCCTCATACTCGATAAAACCCCTTCCATACTCGAAATTTGGCTCCCATACTCGAAATTTGGCACCCATACTCGATATTTGGCACCCATACTCGATATTTTGGCACCCATACTCGATAAGATCATCACCAAACTCGATAAAACACGTACCAACAGCCCATAAAACACAAAATTACACCCCAAAACACTACGAATCGCCCCTGGTTAGCTCTGTTACCAATTGTAGAACCGAAGATTCACGTTCCGAAGGTCGCGGTTGATCGAAATATGTATAAAACATGGTTAGTTCTAGAGAGAGAAAGTAGAGAGAGAAAGGTGAAGAACTAGGTGTTTTATTAAAATGAAATGAAGTGAAACTATACACACTATTTCCCACACCCCTCATGGAGAGTCATGAGGGGTATTTATAGGCTCCTAACACTACATGTTTGCCTACTTGACAATAGTAGTCCCTGTAGTTTCTAATCTAGTCCATTTCACTTGTGTGACGTTATCTTTATAAAAAAGCGAAGCTAACATTTTACTTCAAACCAAACCAATCATAAGAAAAGAAACTAATCTTATGAAAAACTAATAAATAAACTACTTAAGCTAGTATGACCATGAACCTTAATATTATAAGTGTCACATAAATTTATTTGCTTTTTAATTAAATCTTCATACTCATCATCATCATAAGGGTTATCATCATTGTCATCTTTCCAACACTCATATTTTGCTTGATATATCTCACGTGATATAACACTAATTTGTAAGTTTGAACACTCAATATGCTGTCATAGAATGGGCATAAATATTGGTATATAACTTCAAATGATTCATCATTTTTGGCATTGGAAATTTACGTCCTTATCTTTCTACCCAAATACCAAACATAATTTTTGAACTCCATATGAATACAGCTAAATGTATCACATCTGATATAACACTAATCTATAAGTTCGAACACTTAACATGATCGCATGACATGAGCATAAATAATTGTCTAGAACTCCAAAAGATTAACCATTTCTTGCATTGAACAATACATATACTCATGGTATCGATCTTTAGCTCCAAGTGCGACTACTTAAAATCATGTTAACTACATGACGAAGAGAGCTATCAACCATGCAGATGGTGGAGTGAATAAAGAGAACTAGTTAAGCCAGTTAAAGCCATCTCAAACGTTTCTGACCATCGGATCATTCTTGAAAATCAAGGAAGAACTTGATGAAATCCCATGAAACTGTTGATGATCACAATGAGACTACTAGTTTTATGGATTTTGATGGTTCTAAACCTCTTGGGGATTTGGTTGTTTCGGATAGTCAGGATTGTGATGACGATGAAATTCTTGATGATCACAATACGACTACTAGTTTTATGGCTTTTGACGGTTCTAAAAATGGTGGTAGAGTGAACATGAAGAGTTTATTGGAGCAGTGGAGCGAGGACACCTATGACCACAACCCTTATGACGATGATGAGTTTGATGACTGTGGCCTGACTGAAGCACAACTGAAGTTTGCTAATACTTATGACATTCGTCTTCATGGTCAGATTAGATAGGTTGTTTCTTTCTTTTATTTTTGCTAAGTATGACATGTCATATCTTATGCTAGTTTAGGTATTAAGCATTGTAGGTGCCTTTGGTTTGCCCTTTTTGAGCTGAGATGTAGGACTCACCCACATCCATTTGTACTTAACTATTTTTTTGGAGTAATAATATTTTACCGGGGGTAACTGATGAGATGAAAAATGTTATGTTTTTAGGGGTCAGTTTGAGTCCTAATTCGTATATTATTTGATCGGATTTCACCCAAAGTCGTTTCTTTTCTCATTTTAGGTACTTTTGAGGAGAAAATCACAAAAGAAGCATTTTCGGGCGAATCCCTAAGTCCCTAATTTGGCCTTCAATTTGGCACACATTCCTACGCGATTTCAACGGGTGAAAGGGTGGATTCGCGTTCTCCCATAAGGGCAAACGGAATAGTCAATGAAAATTACGAACAAAGACAAAGAAGAAAAAGATAGACTAAAGAGATCCTAGAAAAATAAAATAAAATCTCACTAGAAAAGGATCTAGTGAGTAGACCTAATTAAAAATAAAAATACACCTAAACAATAACTATTCCCCGGCNGCGTTCCCATAAAGAAACGGAATAGTCAATGAAAATAATACGAAAAAAGGAAAAGAAAAAGATAGACTAAAGAGATCCTAGAAAAATAAAATAAAATCTCACAAAAAGTCTAGTGAGTAGACTAATTAAAAATAAAAATTAACCTAAACAATAACTACCACCCGCGGCGCCAAAAACTTGAGTGCGAGGGCATTGCTTACGCACTTGTGTTTTACCTCTCCAAAGGGACTCTCAAGAGGCTTACAATCCCCACCAGGCAGTGTACCTGACCATGTCAGTATAGTGTATGCAAGTACGGGGAAATTGATCGTTCTCTCACAGGGAAATATGTGTTCGTTAGGATTAAAGACTACTCTAATTAAGGTCTAAGGGTGGAGGATGATCTATTTTTTATTTTTATATTTTTATGAAGCAGTAAATCTCGGTTTTTGAAGAGTGGGCGGAATTAGTTGCTAGTAAAACTAAACCCAGTACTCTGCTTATGCGATTAAATTAAAGTTTTGAGAAAACAAATGGTGGTGAAAGTAGTGTTTACTTAGATTTCATTATCCATAACTATCTTTTACCATGTATTAGTATGTGAGTTGCGTGGATGACGTGTGTATCCTAAAATGCTAGGAGGCGTTCAATCCCTAACTCTATAAGTCCTACCTCACTCTATGAGATAGTCAGTTATTCTTATCATAAGCTCAGCGATAGCACCTACGCATGAAATACTACCTTAAATCGATAACGGCACATACGATGTCAGTTCCTAAGACGTTCAACTTGTTAAGTATAGGAGGTTAGCCAGTTTCTTAAGCTAACTAGATGTAAACTATTCATCCAAATCACAATCAAAAAACACATCACATATAATCAATATTAGTTCATAAAGAATCATAAGCAAAGCACAAGTTAATTTAGCCTAGCACGTTAAAGGAAAGAAAAGCACAAACACTAAATCAACAACACAAGAATATTGTATGGATGAATGAAGATTATCTTAGATTAAACATGCCAAGTTAGAGGGTAAAAGTACCCTCTAAGGTCTGTAATACACGGAGTAGGGTTTAACCCTTAAGTCTCCACCAAGTTCCTCTTTTTTAAAACAATAAATCGTCCTCATATATATAGAGAATACGGGCTGACGGCGTCAGCCAAGGTGTGACGCCGTCACACGACGATTAGGGTTTTGTGATGGCCTTCTGACGTCGTCACGCCGCCTTGTTCCAGATCTGACGGCCTTCCCTGACGCCGTCACCAAATTAGCTAAAAACTCTCTGGCCCGTCATGAGTAACTTCCAATTTCTTCACTTCAGTTGTTCCTGACGTCGTCACGATGAAGCTTGTGACGCCGTCACCTTCTGTGCACTTTAGGTCTTTTGAGATTTGTTTGTTTTTCGCACTTTTTCACTGGATTTTAATAAGTTGGTCACCCTTGAGCTTAATTATGCCCTCAAAGACTTAGCAGTTGCCATAGAACATAACAAGGACTTTGCACCTAAGGATTTTGCGATTGTTAAGGTAGAGGAGAAAAAGGAGGAAGAGGTAGATAGGGAGTACTTTGACTTGTATCCAACGATCTAACAACCAGATAACGAGGCCAAATCAAGATTGGGTTTAAACAGTTATACTAATTAACAAGTAATGGCTTAAGCCAAAAAACCAGATAGAAGCCCATATGGGCTGTCCAGTACATACGCCCCCTACGGGGATTGTATGGGCTTGGGCTTGGGCTTGGGCTTGGTTCATTACTTTGGGAAAAAGATAAGTATCTTATAATATAAGATTATGTCTTTTTGTTATGGTAATTATCTGATTATAATAATTAAATTATATCTTTATGTAAATTTGGAAGATATCATTGAAGAGTATTATAAATACCATAACTGAGAATTAGGGTTTTCTTCCATTCTTTTGTTTTCGTTAGAACACCAAAGCATAAACAAACACACTCTTGTGTTTGATTTAATCAATTAAGACTGTTGTTGTGGAGGTCACAAGATCAAGCACAAGAATCCTACTTAAGTTGCGTGAGCGTTAGTGTGGAATAGTCGTTGATAAGATCGTACTATTGATCTTCATGTTCGTAATTGATCTTCTCACGAAATCACATGGTACACATGTGATTTTGTTTATTTTTTTATTAGTTATATGATGTAACTGTATCACTGGTATGAAAAAGGTTTTGTGAATTTAATTGCTTTCTTTGTAATACTGATTAATCTCTTTTTAGTTGTTAATTATTATTTTTAAATCATAATTATGTTTTCCATTAGTGGTATTAGAGCCACTTTACATGTTATGACTATCATGTGATCGGTTTAAATATGAGTTTTATGGTTATAAAGATCAGGTGAAATTTCTTGTTGAAATTTTCATGTGATTTGTACAAATAAAAATCTGATTTGACGACACATAAATAAGAATTGTAAAACTTATCACTTTTCATGTTTATTATAGTATGTATTTGGTTTGAAAGATCTGGCAACAGATCTATTAAATTGGTGTGTACATATTTATAATAATAGACAGAAATTAAATATTATATTTAATTTTATATTGGCTTGTCTAAACTACTAGTTTTAATTTTATGCATAACTCATGATCAATCTCATGCAAAGTTGATCATGAGCAAGCCAATCATAGTATTGTAACAATTGTTGTCATTGTTATTATCATGTATAGTCGATTATGCGATTAGCCGTTTGCCATGTTTATTACTATGATTTGTTATTATGGCGATTTATTTAAGCCATGGTTTTTGCAATGGTTGTACTTTTTACTTTTATTAAATGTAACAAGATGAAGACCAAGACGGGATGCATTAAGATAGGGGTTGGTGTTCCAAGACACCGTAGGCATATGCTTATGCTCCACATGATGAGATATAGGATCTTGAATCAAATAGGAGCATTGGATTGTCCCATGTGTATGATGAATCAACAACTAGTAATGTACGATACTGATGTGAATGGTATTCCTTGTACTGCTCCTATTGTTAAGAAAAATATTTTTTGGTAAAAGGGGATCACCCTGGTAAAATATATTACATCAAAAAACGTTTAAATACAACGGATGAGAGTGAATCTCTCATCTCGGCCTGTTACATGGATAAAAAACAAGCACCTAATGTGCAACAACTAAATCACTACATAAGAAAGACATGCCAATTTTATGACATACCAAACAATATAATTACTTCCTGCCACGACCTCAGAGCTTGATATCATACTAGTCACAGAAATCATCCAAGTGCCCTGGTAAATCGTAGACTTGAGACGCATAATTATCATAGAAGTAATCTTCAAGCTCGTAACCGCTACATGCTGATGCAAGATACTTAACCATAGGGTTACCAAACTCAAGAACCTCATCCTCGTCACTGTCAGAACAAACCACATCCCCTACCTTAGAGAATGGGTTAACCACCTTTGTTGAAGAATGATGACATCAAATAGTCCTGATATTTAAGTGTCAATTTCCCCCTAATATGCTCATTATTTATAATGTTTTTAAGGATATATGCTTTGATTTGTTTATATTTCGTTTCCAGGTTATAATTGAGCATATGAGCTAAAGAGACGCGGAATTGGAAAAAACTTGCAAAAGATACAAATTTTAGTATGCTGAATGAAGCTACAGCGTAACTCACACTCTCATTTACGCCGTAGCTAAGGATTTAAACATGAAGACTAAAGTCAACGGTTATCAAGAGTTACGGCGTAACTAACTTATATGGTTACGCCGCAACCATTTCATGACTTTGAAGATTTCATGGCAAAGGAGGTTACGTCGTAACCAATACAAGATGGGTTTCAAGATTTGTATGAAATTACGACGTAGCTTTGCATGAAGATTACGCGTAGAAGAATACCTTAAAAGATTACGGCGTAGCTATGAACATATGCTACGACGTAGTTTTGCCGCCAAGGGTTACGGCGTAAATAGGCATTAAAGTTACACCGTAACTGTTAATTATGGATAAGATCGTCATACGATAAGACTAACTACGGCGTAACCACAACTATAGGTTACGCCGTAGTCTAGTCGGGCCTATAAATACCAGCCCTAAATTCTGCATTTGACACAACTTCCACACCACCCAAAGTCAGATTACGAAGGGAAGTTTTAGAAGGATGATCTACAGCAGCATACAGAGCATTTCATGGGAGAGATCACGCCAACAAGACCATAAGTTTTAGTTTTCATTTTTTTAATTACATTATCGAATTCATGTCTTCTTTCATCATGCAATACCTTAATTCGGTTGTACTTATTAACATGATCGGCTAAGCACCTTTTGTACTAGCCTAGTTATGATTTCTATATTATTTTGATTATGTTTTCGTACTTTTCATAAATGCTTCTAGTGCATGCTTAGTTTATTATAGATCCTCTAGTTTCGGTAGTTTTGAAGAACCGGCCGTACCTGGTACACTAGACGAATCGACCAAAGGACCCTAGTGTAGTTAGGTTACGAGGAAATGGGAATGTAGACCATATGTACTAGCCATTTCCTTGTGTGCAAATCGACCAAAGGACCACCTTTCGGATTAGATAAACTTAAGAAATTAGAGTGTGGTCTAAGATCTGAGAGGCCGGGCCGCACAAAGATAAATCTAGCATGTAGTGGTACTTAATGACTCAAATTAGTCTACCGTACGCCGACTTACTTACAGAGGGTAGTGCCTTTGGTTCCTGATAGGAATCTCGGAGATAGGCTAGGGAAATCGACTAAAGGAACCTGGTGACTTATGTCCGCCCCACTTGAAGCATTAGAATAGTTTTATAGAGAACATAATCATAAGCAATATAGGATGACTAACTAGGCTAGTACACTTTCTCCCACTGCTTACAACTTTCATTTACTTTCTGTTTTTACTTTCATCTCTGCTTATTAGTTTAAATTAATCATTTCAAATCAAAACCAGCTTAAAATGTGACACTAGATTTAGATTAAAATCTAGTAACACATAGCTCTTGGGACGACCTCGGTTTGACCAGTTATTAGTCTACACATGACCGGATACACTGTCCGTTAGTGCATTTAGGTAGACCTTAGGTAATCGATACATAATATAAATTTAAGACCTGGTCAGTAAAACCTGCATCAAAGAAATACATGGAGAAGAAGAAGAACTAGGCTAAGCATTCGGAGAAGAAGAGGAACTAGGTTTCAAAGCCGCAGCCTGCTCCTTCTCTCTCAAGTCACTCACAAGCTGCTCTTGTGAATCCTTACCAGTCTTTTGAGACCCATCCACCTTAGCTTCTTTTTTATTACTCGGATGATCAACCTTTTTTAGAGGATGACCATCCTCATCCACAAGAGTAGCTTTCCCATCAATAATTAGCTTTTCAAGCTTTCCAATTTACTCAACAATTGGAGTAGGACAAAGAATACCACTCTCATCAGTATCATCCATAGCAAGAGCATCAAATGGGTTTGATGTAGCAACTGTCGTCCCACTCGTACTTGTCTCATTATTAATTTTCTCCTTGTTAGGATTCGGCTTCTTCGACACATCTACATACACTTGCTTAGGCTTAAAAGGCCTAAAATTAACCCCTTTACCAACATCAATACCACGAAACGACTATTTCTGCGGCATTTGAACCCCAGCCTTTTCCCCTTTAGCCTTACGATTCTATACCTCTTTGAAACCATCATCCGTCTTTCCATAGTAGTAGAAGCTTCCGCTGCCATATTAATGTCATTTCGAACCGCCTCCTTAACATATTTATGACAACTGATAAGGTCATGGCCAAACACTTTACACTCCTCACAATGAGGAGGCTTCCATTGATATTCAACCTTGATGCACGCAGTAATAAAACCACTATCATCCTTTTTGGGGATAGCCATAGTAACTTCGCGTTTTAATTCAGAATTCGATGATAATTCCACTAAAGCACGAGCAAAGCTAATGCGTCCCCATGAATCAACACACATTGAGCTTGTAAAGGAATCTAACATAATCGGTTTACCAACTTGTGTAGCTATCAAGCTCTAACCATCTTTAGAATATGAAAGTAAAGGCACATTATGCAATTTAATCCAAACAGGAACTTTGGTTACCTCACTTTTGGTTAGCGACACATCAGGAGTCCATTTAGTAAGAATAAGAGGCGAATTGCGAATTAACCAAGGGCTCCGTTGAAGCACATTATCCATACCCTCATTAGAATTGAACTTAAAGAGGAAAACACCCGCATCATTTTTCAAAAGCTTCTTTAATAGTTTTGAATAATCGGGAAGGCAATATTCTTGCCAACAAAGAAACCCACGAGGGTATTATCATAATGGTTCAAAACCCTCTCCATAGCGGCATTTGGTAACAAAGTGTCTTGATTTTCAATACGAGTCTCATTAACCATAGGTCAAAAATTAACCTTCCTAGTGACACATTCCAGACTTAAAACATTAGCAAAAGAGGTAGATCCCATCTTGCCCATGTTAGTGGTTTTAGGCACATTATCACTAGCATACACGTTAAAACCAGAATTTGAAGCATTCTCCGCATTCTTATTAGCAACATCTTGCATTGCTTCCATAAACGTCTTGCAAGCATCCAATACCACCTGATCAATACCATTCTTCTTACCCATTTCACTAGAGACTGATTTTCTTACAATGGGATCATAAGAGTATGCTAAATCAGAAATCAGATAAGAAGGATCAATCATATTGTATACGACTGATGTCACATCTATTAGGGTTGTTTGCTCAACCGTTTGTACATGTCCCGCT
Organism: Artemisia annua; assembly: GCA_014162995.1. NCBI lineage: Eukaryota > Viridiplantae > Streptophyta > Magnoliopsida > Asterales > Asteraceae > Artemisia > Artemisia annua. The sequence goes on from LBNU01010604.1 coordinate 54,261, forward strand.
ATAGAGGTAAAAGCACCACCACTAATACCACCAGTACCACTACCACTACCAATACTACCACCAATAACACCACTACCACTTCCACTAGAATCTACAACATTTTCACTTTGTCCAGAAAATTAGGAAGCTTGAAAAGCTAATTATTGATGAGAAAGCTACCCTTGTGAATGATGATGGTCAGCCTCTAAAAAAGTTTGATTATCCGGGTGATTATGATAGTGAAGATGAGGTTGAATAGGTTGATAATGATATGGCTAATTTTTTAGCATTTGGCATGCCTGATGTTGCTAGTTCTTCTAAGGGCGAGAGTGGAAACGGAGGTGGGGAGAAGAAGAGTTTATTAGAAAGTTGGAGGGAGAGTTATAGAGATGACCGCTATGATGATGATCCTTACGATGATGATGAAATCCACGAAGAGCTTTCTGCTAGTCAAATTGCATTTTGTGATTCCTATGACATAAGGATTCCTAAGAACTCTAGATGTTATTTTATGTTTGGCTTTGTGTCAAATAATCTAGTGAGTAGTGGTCTGTTTTCTTGTTTTAAAGGATAGGAAGTGTCTTGTTATGTTAGCTTTACCGTCTATGTAACAGACTGAGATATAGGACTTCACCCATATCCTTTGTACTTAAACATTTTTTGGAGTAATACATATACCGAGGAAACCCTTTACCCAAAAAAGAAAACTAGTAATGTAGCGAGAGCCAACCTAGACAAGCAAGGAGACACAAGGTAGAGAGAACCAAGATCGTTGCATAAAAGCCACGGTTTTACGAGCATTTGTAACACCCCCAAAATTTAACCATGACAGCGGAAGACTTTTTAAAAAAAATACAGCGGAAGACTTTTGGATGTTACTTCGAGGATCTTTTATCACAATCACAGAAACGACACAAAGTGACGTTTTAAAATTCAAAATACCATATATAATGATGTTTCAAGATTTAACAATAAGTTTATTGGAAATGTGTCAAAACATTTATTTTAGCCCATGCCAGTTTACAAGCCCACTCCGTGCCTTCAAGATCCTTCATGTCTATTTCCTGAGATAAACATGCTAAAAGTCAAAAGAAAGTTGAGTGATATTCATAGGTTTGAAAGTTAAACAGTTGAACACAAGATATAGTCATTTATTGTAAAAGTATGCAATCAAACAAGTTGAAAACAATTCATATCCATTATTGCATTAAGCTCATGACACGCAACGATTTGACAGCCAATCATATTTAATAATATGACGGAAGATAATAATATGCCCCCAAGATAGGTTTTTGTCAGTTACCTATGTCATCAAAATAATGTGCGTTTGGTAGTTTTCTCTAACGACCAAACGGGGATTGTCAATCCCTAATAGATCTATCCACAGTTATTTACGTTCACTCAACAAGTGATTAAGGTTCATGATCGAGGGACTTTCGACAATAGCTACTTAAGCAATAATAACGGTCAGCCGGTATATCAATACCAAAATAAAAAGACTTGTGTTCGGTTTTGAGCATGTATCTCCCCACATAAAACAGTTAAAAAGTGGGCTATGAACTCACCTCATTAGTATAGTAGATGTAGCTGTATCGTTAAACTCAACGATGCTAGGCAACGGCTTCACACACAACCTAAAAGATAATGCAAGTTTCAGTTGATAGTCTAAGTCCGGTTTTATCGCGAATATTAGTCATTTTAGTCATGAACAAAACTCGTGTATGTTTAAATGCTTAAAGTTCAAAAATAAAGTTATATGTACGTATGACTTGTGAGTACAATGATCGATGATCAACAGAATTCATCTTAAATAAGTCATAGCTTTTAGACGATAAGTTACAATTGTAAGTTATAAAGGAAAATGAATAACGTATCGTTATATCGTCAATATTTAATTATAGTCGCGAAATATATAACGTATATATATATAAGTTAAATTTATCAAGTTTTTACATCAAATACACTTACATTTATATATAAAACATTAATATTATTTTTATAAAAATAATATTACAGAAAAATCCTTTATGTTTCACCAGAATTACATTTTTAACCCTAACGGTCAAACTTTACACCGTTAGTCCAAAGTTAACGATTTTTACAATTCAAGTCCAAATAGTATCAACATTTACATTTATTAACTCCATGTTTTATATTAAACATTTTCTAACTCATAAAAACAGTTTCGATAGTTTTTACCCATAGTTTGCAAATTTGGCAGTTTTAGTCCCTCGGCCAAGAAAATTTGCAAAGTTAGTCCAAAAATCAACAAACTTGAAATTTAACATTCTGACTTTTTCTATAAGCTCATTATACTTATATAAGCTTAATTTAACAGATTATTTTTATAAAAATCACTTTTTACACCTAATGGGCCTTAACGAGACATGTTAAGGGCCCATTAAGGTTTTGAGGTCCATTGGGCTTACGGGACTTTTGGGCCTGGACTTGGGCTTGTTTAAGTGTCCTAAATACATTTCAAAAAGGCTTATTGGACCAGCTTATAGCATGTGGTTATAAACAGCTTATTGGGCTTTAAAGCCCTTTTGTTATTTATAAAGGTTTTATATAAACTAGTTTTGTACAAACACTTTGGCTTTCGAAAATAGCTCGAATGACTTTAATATGTCGAGTTATTTATGTTTTCTGATTGTCAGTAATGTGGTCAATGGGTTCGAGTAATAAAACGAGTACCTTATGTTTCTAGATTTTGAATTAACGAGGCCAAGTAAATGGCTCAACTTACTTTCTAAAAACAGTTAGGACTTAGAAAAATATTCTAAGTGTTTTGAAATAATTTGATTGAGTCAAGATGACTTCTAAATGTATCGAATACATTATGTAAACGTTATTTTTAGTTCAAAAATTTTGTGGCTCTCCATTGTTAGTATATTAATTATATATGAGGTCGAATAATATGTATGTATTATGTCTAAAAATAACGAATAAATAAGGTCAAGTGAAATGCAAAAATCTGAAAACAACGAAATTATATAAATGGAAAAAGGAGTAAAAGGGTCTCACCTCACCTCTAGGGGTGGGGGTAAAAACGTATGTACTTGTCGAGCTGGGTTAAATGATTAACGTGGTTCGATTCTCTATACACCAAAAGTTTAGGAATGAGCAATCCTTGGCTTGGAGCTTGGTTCTAACCCTTCGAGTTCTTGGCGATTTGTTTGTCTCAAGTCAACTTGAAATCTTTACGTATAATAAAATATGGTTCGTTTTTGAGTGTGTCTTTTCAGGTGAGATTGTATGGAGAGTTATATAATGTACATGTGAGTGTGAAAGCAAGGTGTGAATGCATGAGGTTGAGTGTTTGTTCGAATAAGTTGCATGCCACCTCTTTTCATACCCAATCGAGCTTCAACACAAGCAAATGTGGACAAGAGGTGTGTAAGACACCTATCTGAACATTCTTGACACTACTGACAGTTTATGTGACGTTTAGAATTCGTTTTGTGGTGATTGGGGAGCATGGGATGTGGTTTGGAAGCTTGGTGACACGTTTTTATAAAGTTGGCATAAATGAGTTTCGTGATTTACTTTGCTTGGTTTTGAGGCAGTAGACGTGTAAGATATGTAACGAGATTTGTCACTCTCGAACCCTTGCAACAAGGTTAATCAGGAGAAGCAAAAGTATATATATGTTGTTTGTCGAATTCGTGAGAAAATGAGGCCTTTTGACGGCTGTGTCGCGTCTGGAAACCAAAAAAAAAAGAAAACAATAAAACAAACACCCCTCGCTGGGCTTGTTGGCCTGCTGGGCTGCTGTTGGGCTTCGTGGGTTGACATGCCCAAAACAAGGAAAGAAAGAAATTAAGGAATCTGTTAGGCAGCAGTTTGGGTTTTTCGTGGCCCAATGGGTCACGGGGGCCCACGTAGCATGTTTCGAGAGTCGGGTTTCGGTCCAATAATATTAGTGATCAATCTCGGGAATTTTCGTAGGCTCGAGAAATGTATAAATAGTGTACGGATATTAAACGAAACGTATATTTATAACTATAAACGTTTTTAAAATATATTCGCGATATTAGAATATCAAGGTTCGTGTGTAAGCATCGTTCCTAGGCAAATGGTCATTCACAAATGTCATAGTGACTCACGTAATACGTCATGCATAATAAAAAAAATGTTACCCGCAAAAATGGTATTTAAATAAAGTAATACTCATTTATTCATCTTTAATTATTTACTAATCGTACGGGAAATTACGAGAGGCTACAGTACATACCCGTTACAGTGAATTCCGTCCCGGAATTTCAGTTTAAGGTAGTTGCCAGGGGTGTCTATGAAAAGAGATGTGGGTACTTGGTGCGAGTCTGACTCTCGCGTTCCTTAGAAATCCATATTTCAAGCATAACTTGCTCTTATCTCAGAGACTATTGTTCCCTTCATTGCATGATTCTTCCTAAATTAGACATAGGTGATCAGGCTATGTATAATTTACGAGTAATAATGCAATGCTTGGACCAATTGACTCGTATGATGTCCAGTCTAGTTGTTATAATTCTCGGTGTTGGAATGGATTTTGGCCATGCCAAAAATGATAGTTAAAGTAGATGAAGTGAATAATATGGGATAGATAGTACCGTAGATGAGACAACATCTCAGCGAGTTGCTTAATGAACATAAAGTAGCGAGTCACTTAATGAACATGAAGTAGACCGGTGCCATGAAAAGGCGACATAAACTTGGTACAACCAAGTGCATAAGGAAGTAGGGTAGTTGATTTCTAAATCTTATCCATCTGTTGCGTTGTTGAGATCCTATCAATGATTTCTACTGGTTTCTTGACGAAAATAAGTTTCTCATCGAGTCGTATCTCTTTCAACGGAATGACAAGAGATTCATTAGATAAGCACTTCTTAAGATTTGGCACATGAAAAGTGTTATGAATTTTACTAAGTTCTTCCGGTAGTTCGAGTTTATATGGAACGGATCCTATCCTTTCTAGGATTTTGAATGGACCGATATATCATGGGTTTAATGTACGAGGTTTGGTCTGGTGAGTTATACTTCTCCACTTCTGCCCATCAAACGGGCGGTCTGCACTTTCGACCATAGGGTGCTTCGAATGGTGTTGCCTTTATGTTGGCATGATAACGGTTGTTATATGATAATTCAACTAACGTCAAGTGTTTATCCTAACCTTTTCCGAAGTCAATGACACATGCTCGGAGCATGTCCTCCAAGGTTTGGATAGTTCTCTCACTTTGCCCATCGGTTTCTTTAATAGGCAGTAAATGAGCGGATTTGGTCAAACGATCAATGATAACTCAAATCGTGTCTTAACCAGTTGAGGTTCTAGGCAGTTGGTGATACAGTCCGTAGTAATACGTTCTTATTTCCATATCGGAAGTTCGGGTTGTATGAGTAATCCCGTTGGTTTCTGATATTCCGCCTTTACTCTTGAACATGTCAACATTTACTGACGTATTCAGCGATGTCAGCCTTCATGTTCGGCCACAAATAGAATTTCTTTAGATTTTGGTACATTTTGTTGGAACCTGAGTGTATGGAGTATTTTGACTTGTGAGACTCATGTATAATGAGATCACGAATACCTCCAAAGAGTGGAACCCAGCTTTAAAACAAAGCATTCTAGTGGATCTTTTCAAGAAACTATTCTTGTTTACGGGCATTCTATAAATCTTTTTCTTAAGTTGGTTCTCTTCTTTAAGAGCGTCACTTTGAGCGGTAAGGATTTGTGATGGAAAGAGCGAACAAATAGTCATCCCTAACGATCTAACCCTGAGAGGTTTCAATCGTTCCTTCAGGCTTAACGTATCTGCTACTACATTGGCCTTTCCGGGATGATAACGAATTTTATAACCATAGTTGCTGAGTAGCTCTAGCCAACGGTATCGTCCCGTATTCAATTTCTTTTGATCCAAAATATGTCGGAGGATTTTATGGTTTAGTAAACACGGTATATTTTGTGCTATATAGATAGTGTTTCTATAACTTAAGAGCGAGTACTACTGCTCCTAGTTTCCAAACCATGTGCCGTGTAGTCTTCCTCATGTTTCTTCAATTGTCGGGATGCATAAGCTATTACTTTGCTTTTTTTTGCATTAAAACTGTTCCTAATCCGTGGTGTGAGGTGTCGCAATATGCTATGAAGTCTTCACTTCCTTCAGGTAGTGCTAGTATTGATGCTCCGCAAAGCTTTAATAGCTGGAAAGCTGATTCCTCTTTATCTTTTCCCGGATATACTTTTCATTCTTCATAGTTTAACTTGGTCAAAGGTTTTGAGATTTTGGAGAAATTTTTAATGAATCTTCGGTAGTAACCTGCAAGACCTAAAAATTGATGTATCTCCATGGGGTTTGTAGGAGATGCTCATCCTTTACTGGCGTCTATCCTTGCAGGATCTACATGAATACTTTGACTATTGCACAGTGTGAATCCCAAAAATCGTATTTCGAGAACTTAACACACAACTCTTTCTTCAGAATGATTTTCAAGTGTTTTGCGTGTTCTTCTTCATTGCGTGAGTAGATCGAGATGTCGTCGATGAATACTATCACGAATTTATCTAAGTATGGCTTGCTGATGAGACGAAAAATGTTACGTTTTTAGGGGTCGGTTTGAGTCCTAATTCGTATGTTTTTGGTTTGGATTTCACCCAAAGTCGTTTCTTTTCTCATTTTAGGTACTTTTGAAGGGAAA
>LBNU01010606.1:7093-20987 GCA_014162995.1 Artemisia annua
GGGAACAAAAAGCCACAAGTACCTTCGATGAGCTCTAAAGAGAACCAACTACTCCACGCTTAGCATCTAACTTCTAAAGAAACTCTATCATTTCTCGTTCTCCGCAAATTTAAAATCCCAAATAATGAGATCCGCGAATGCTTAGCCGATAATCATTTTTAAAGATTATATTGGTTAAGGGAGACAAGCTAGGGCTCAACACACCCGGATCGAGTCAAAATTTTTATTCTCACTCTTACCTAGTAGGAAAGTCAAACACGGTGTCAAAACACTTATTATATTTTTGCACAACTATTTTCACTTTTTCTCATTTTTTTTGTACTTTTTCACTTCATTTTCATCAATATTTTTCAAAATTTTTCAAATTTTTTCATTTTTTTAGGAAAAACGGGGTTGCGAGAGTAAACGACTAAACGAAAGTGCAAGTAAAATCAAATCGAAGATTCACCCCCCCAGACTAAAGATAAACATTGTCCTCAATGTTTCAAAGGTAAGGGTAATCCTAACAAAAATCTAGGGCCGTTTATTAGGTATGCCAAAGATAACGTTAGTCGATAAGATAAGGATATTTTGGATTTCCATAAAAGCAACGATGAATGAAACTCGAGTGGAGAAGAGATGAAACAACGAGCACGAGAGTCTTCATAAATCGGGGTAAATCCTAGACAAACACAAACAACCACGAAAACACGAGAATGGAAGAGGTCGCCCCTCCTCACGTTACTTATTAGAAAATATAAAGAAAAAGATAGATGGATAAGCATGGGTTGCCTCCCACGAAGCGCTTTGTTTTTTGATTACCGAGTCACGTAGCTTGACTCGATCCCTGAATTCAATTGTCCTTAGGGAAAGTTTGGAGATCCGGGACAACCATGGGTGGTATATCCCCTCCGAAGTAATGTTTTAGACGATGACCATTCACCTTAAAGTTGGGACCATCGGGTTGAGCTAACTCAATGGTGCCATAAGGAAAAACATGGGTAACGGTGAATGGTCCTGACCAACGGGTTTTGAGCTTGCCCGAGAAAATCTTCAATCGAGAATTGAAAAGAAGGACTTGATCACCAACGTTGAAAACGCGGTTTTTGATTTTGGAATCATGAATCCTCTTGGTTTTCTCTTTGTAGATCAAAGAATTCTCATAGGCTTGATCACGAAGCTCGGTTAACTCATTTAATTGAACTTTTCGGTGATCACCCGCGGTTTGAAGGTCAAAATTAGCATGTTTCAAAGCCCAATAAGCCTTATGCTCTAATTCAATGGGCAAGTGACAAGCCTTTCCATACACCAACTTGTAAGGGGTACACCCGATCGGGGTTTTGTAAGCGGTGCGGAAAGCCCATAATGCATCGTCTAACTTGTCAGCCCAAGAGGAACGATTACCATTAACGGTCCTCTCTAAAATACGTTTCAAACCACGATTGGAAACCTCAACTTGACCGCTCGTTTGCGGGTGATACGCGGTAGAAAGACGATGGGTAACTCCATATTTAGACATCACTTTGGCGAATTGGTCGTTACAAAAATGAGTACCGCGATCACTTATAATAGCACGAGGAGTTCCAAATCGGGAAAAAAAACTCTTCAAAAATTTCACAACAACTCGGGCGTCATTGGTGGGGAGCGCCTTTGCTTCAACCCATTTCGACAAATAATCGATAGCTACGAGTATATACTTATTCCCTCGAGAAGACGGGAATGGTCCCATAAAATCAATACCCCAAACGTCAAAGATTTCACAAACTTGAATCGCATTTTTTGGCATCTCATCTCTTTGTGAAATTTTTCCTTGTCGTTGGCATGAGTCACACGACTTCACCAAGTCTTGTGCATCACGGTATATTGACGAGTCGTTTTTCAAGCGGTGAAGCTTATAAACTCGAGTCGTAGTCCCAACGAGGGTTGAACTGATCTTGTCGATTGAGTCGTGAGATATGTGAGATGAATAGGTTTTAAAAGTTGAGAATTGGTTTTTGTTTAAGCTACGAAAATATTTTAAGACTTAAATGAAAGCAAGTACGTGATTGAAAGAAATAAGTTGAACGAGAAAAGAAAACATAAACTAAATATACTAAATGAAAATGAAAATAAAACTTCTAAGTATAAAAGAAAGTAAAAAGGAAAATGTTTTTGGAGTTTTGATTTTAATTAATGAAAAGAAAAATTAAACTCAAGTAGTGATTGAAGATATAACGTACTAACACTTAAACTAATAGGAAAAGAAATTAAACTAAGTTTAATAAAACTAAAAAGGTTTTTAGAAATTTCAACGGAGTTTCATTTAGATTTAAAAAGAAATAAGACCTCACTCGATGAGACGATGAGGTGAAAGTGTGCCTAACTCGGCATAAAATAAAAAATGAACACTCGCAAGACTAGATGAACAAGACCATACTCGCAAGACTAGGTGGTACCATACTCGCAACAAAACTTGTCCCCATACTCGCAGAAAGTGACTCATGCTCGCAAAAGAAATGTGATACTCGCTAGAACAAGATACCATACTCGCAAGAAATCAAAGAAAATTCATACTCGCTAAATTAGTGTCCCATACACAAATCTTCAAACTTTGCTCCAAGGACTAATCTTGACAAGAAATGATTCTCTGAGGTTGATTTTGATATTTTGAGCTTAATTCCGTCCCCGGCTTTGGCTTTTGACTCTTTTCCATTCTCGTGCTCGTTTTTGTCGGTTTTCTTTGATTTTATGTCCTTTTGTGAAATATCCGTACCTGCACTATCACAAACACAAAAACACAATATCTTTGGCATTTATGGTTAGTTTTTGGTCGTTTTGGTCTTAATTTGGTAAATAAAAGGTGTATGAATAAGCATACACCACTTTACAATTAGCCGTTTGCTATGGACTAGCCAACTCTTCACTATGAAGCAAGGTGAGTTGATAACCATATAGTTTTGGTAAACTATCAACCATAAACGGATTTGAGTAGTCTTTACCAGAAACCGTTTGCTCTGGACTAGTTGGTTCTTGGTGTGGGTCAGAAATGGTTAACCAATTACCATTTGTTGTGTGTCCAATTCACACACTCCAATCTCTATATCAGCATACAGTCCAATTCATATATCAAGCAATCTGATAGTTCCAAATCAATTGCTTTATCAACCTGCATTTGTTAGTCCAAAACCAAGAAAATACAAGACAAAATATTTTCCATTTAACAATAATGAATATGACTAACAAAACATACTAGAACAGACAACTAAACATTGGAAACCCAAGCCATTACTGACTTGACTCTCCCTCTTTCATCAATATAAGTGTGTTTCTTTAATACCATAGATGCTTTGTCACCTGTTATTGGTCTCCAAACCCATTGTGCTGTAGCTTTCATGCCATTTCCCATATTACCCTTAACAGCTTTCTTTTGCCTATCAGTAGAAACTTTTGGCCTAACAGTGGGAACTGCTGGCTTAGCAGTTGAAACCTTAGGCACCCATTTTTGACTTGGTCCAGCTGTTTTCTTGAAAAAGGCCTTGTTAACTGTTTGTGCTTGCTTATAATTTGAAAATTTTGGTTTTGCACATGAAACAGTTTGTTTGGGGTAAACAGTCTTGTTTGGCCTAGCAGTATAAGGAGGTTTGATGCCAGATCTTAACATAACTGCTCTGGGAGTTATGTTGTAGTTAACATTAGGGTAAGTGTTTCTTGAAAAACTTTTTGTGTTCACCCTTGCATTTGAATACCCAGATACCCTAGAATTCCCATTTACCATCATATTTCTTTGATGGTAACTACATCTAGCCTGCAAGTGATCAAAACTTCCACACACATAGCAAGCCTTATTAAACATGACAAAATTATTACCTAGCTGTTGGGACTTAAGGTTGTTCCAGTTTCTCTGGTTTCCCCTAGGCCTTTTTGTCCTGTTCTGAGATCTATACATCTCAGCATATCTAATTGTTGACCTAGATTGTTTAACTTGTTTTCTAGGTTTAACAGTTGGTTCTTTAACCACTTCCTTAACCACTTTTGGAACAGTGGTTTCTATTTTACTCTTATTTTCAGACACAACTTCATTAGCAAGAGAAGTATCACTTGCACTCTCAAACACCTCTTCTATTTTAGGACTCTCAGTAGCTTTTGGCCCATACTCAAACTTAGGCTCTTGAAACTCTTCTAAACCTGTATGTGCTAGGTCAATTCCAGGAGGTGAAGGAACACCTCTGTATGGTGGAGGAACTGACTTGTATCCAACACCTGACTTAGCTTTATTAATGATTTGACACTCTATCATGTTTTTCACTCCTTTAGAAGAGTGCTCAAGAGTGTCTACACTAATTTGCACATTATCATTAAGCTTTTTAAGTCTCTCAATTTCTTCTCTAAGAGCCTCATTAACAGCAATTTTATATTCTAGATCTCTTTTTAGAACAGCTATATCATCATTGTATTTAGTTTCATTAGCCCTATAGTGTTCTAACTGTGCTTCTAAAACTGATATGCCTCTTTTGTGATTAGATAAGTTATAACTAGTTTGATTTAGCTCTAACCTCTGTTCATCATATTGCTTTTTAAGTTTTTCATATTCTTTTAAAGCAGAACAAGATTTAGCACAACTTATAATTGAATGTACCTCTGAGTCGGAGAATGCCATCTTCCTTGTAAGTAAACTGTTCTTCTAGATCTTCTAATTCAAAGTATCAGAAACCTGGCTCTGAAACCACTTGTAGGATCTAAACACACGCCATGTGTTAGAGTGATACTTTGAGTTATATTATTAAGCACGCGGAATATACTTAACAATACTTAGAATATGAATTGTATGATGTAATGTAAGTGAGAACAGTTGTAAGTTTAACACAAAGCTTCAATATTATTGATAATAATACGAGTGATCTTGCTTATCACTAGGGTTACACCTTGAAGCTTTCTAATGTTGATACGTATATATGTTCTATTGACAACTGATATATAAAACCCTAATCTAGGATCTCCTTTTATAGGACACAAGGAGTCATTTACAAGATAAGTATATTCTAACAGAATCAAATCTTTTCTATATTTATCTTCTCATAACTTTGTACTAGCAGTGGTAACAATATGTACTAGCAGTGGTAATGTGTTTCCACTGCTAGTGTATTCTTCAGCAGTGGTAATGATGTTTCCACTGCTAGTGTATTCGACCAGCAGTGGGAATTCCAACACTAGCAGTTTGTTCTGTTAGTTTAATTCCCAACAAGAGAGTGATTAGAAACTTCAAAACCGCATTCCTGTTGCGGAATAAGAAAACGTAATAGACCGTGACTTTTAGTCTAGCTACAAGACTCGTTAATAAAAAAAAGCGCTTCTTGGGAGGCAACCCAAGCTTTGTTTATTTTGTTTGTTTGTTTATTTGATGTTATTTGTTTCCGTATGTATGTTTTATTTTTATTATTTATGATTCGTGTTTCAAATTACATTGTGAAAATGCTTTATTTTGTTTTTAACTTCGTCTTAACTACATATAAAGGTATTTTACAAAAGTTAAGTGTAAGGGAAATCTAAATTTGTTTATAAGAACGAATTGAACATGAATCGTAATAATATAAAATGAACATACATATTAGTATTTGTTTGAGTCAAATGCTTGTATCGAGTCATAATGAAATTTTGCAGGATTCCAGGAATTAAGGTATTTGTTTTTCCAGAAATTTTCTGAAAACTAAACATAAAAATTCTGTCAGATTAGTTCTGACGGCGTCAGGCTTTACAACCTGACGGCGTCAGGTACTAATTCCAGAAAAGTTTTTAAAATTTAGTTTTTCTGCCGGGATTATGAAATTTACTGCATCTCTAACTCCAGGAATCTGCAAACATTCATTTCATAAGCATTATATCCTTATATAGATTTTACCGCCGATTTTACGCAAGGTTTGCCTAGATTTGTTTTCCCAGGTTTAACAGGTTATATTGGACAAGAAGGTGAACATGGAATCAAGCTTTTGGCGCTGCTTTAATCTTGAAGATATTACATCATCTTGGAAGAAGATCTAACCATGTTACCACACGATCCACACCAAACGAATCAGGGGAGTATTTGTTTCATTCTTTCATTTTCTTTACTTTTACATCTTTTTATTGAACATTGGGGACAATGTTCGGTTTAAGTGTAAGGGGGGGTGGGTAAATGAAGACACCTTAGAGAATACTATTACGCTTGAGTTTTGTTTGTTTAATGGTAGATGTGTAATAAAACTGAGAGAAATATTTGTTAGGGCAATTTTAGCGCCAAATTTAAATTTTTTTACAACATATATTAGTTAAACTCTAGGCATAATAAGTGTCTCATGGATAGGGAATTTTATTACTAGCACAAAAAACCGTACCACTCAAAATTTTATGAATAAGGTAGTGACCATCCGAGTGTTAGATTAATTGACTAACGCGCTAGCAATCTAGTGTATGACTTGGTGACCATCCGTTATGTAAATAACGCGCCAGCGATCCAAGAAGTACACTAGTGACCATCCGTTAGTTGAAGTGTCAAGGACTCGCGCTAGCGATCTACTAAGTTTATTTAGTATGCTTGTTTGTGTACCGGTATTAATTAGATTCTAGAACTTGCATTAGTGACCATCCCAAATCCACAAGTGAGACTACATTCTTGTAGTTAGATCTACTACATGATAAGAGGCATTAGGATAAACCCTTGTTTTACACCTGTATTATAATTACATTGACTTTATTGGTCAAATAATTTTCCCACACCCTTAGCGTTGTACTCATTTTTAGTACACGATACCCCTAGTACACCCCTCAGAGCCTATCTTTTCGTTTCTAACTTTAAGCATTTTACTTAAAGGAAGAATTTGTTTACAATCCACCCTAAATATACACCCAAATCGTCTTAGCCTACCTTGTATGCACTAACCTTTAGTGCATTTTTGTGACAACATTTGTTTTAACCCTTAGTTAATTGTCTTATTGATTACATGGTTGCTAAGTCGAGTCATATCTTGTACATATTGTTTTGGGACGATTGGGACTCATGGGTAAAGTACTAGTGTAATGGAGTAATGGGGAAGAACATCAATTATTACCCCCATAAGTGCGTTGATATTTTAAAGTACTCCAAGTTTTTCAATTATCTTAATTCGAGTCATTAGAATAGTTATTTGTAGAGTATGTAAAAGTTCAAGTGTAAGGGAAAAACCGAGGCCCCTATGATGTATTATTTTGGATGGTAGGGCAAGAGTGTATGCAAAAAAAAATCGAAAAACAAGAAAAACGAAAAAAAATTGGAAAAAGAAAGAGAGAAAAAACCTACGGACTACCATCCTGTTTCCTTTTATGTTTATTTATGTTTTTGTTATTTTCTTTTTAGCTTAAGTTGAGTCGAGTCTTGGCTTAGCAACGCCACATTGTGCATGTATTTGATCAAGATAGTTAACTCGCCACCACTAAAAATATCCTTTATTCCAACAAACCGTGTTTATCATATCCCTACACCTAACGTTACAACCCTTGAAAAGCCCTCTTTGATAGTTTATCTTAGGTGCTTACGCCTAGTGGAGGAGGTTTTTGATCCTTTCCCAAGCCTATGGTAATCTATTTGCTAAGGGCTAGTGTATGATTTTCGTGCTTTTTATGATTAGGGTGGAATAACTATTTGTTGTAATTACTTTTATATTAGTGTTAAATGACCCCTAGCTCATATTTTGATTGGAATAAAAGCGCATTTGCTTGAGGACAAGCAAATCTCAAGTGTAAGGGTATTTGATGAGGCGAAAAGTGTTACGCTTTTAGGGGTCATTTAATCCCTAAATCGTTATTTTATGATCAAATATTGCCTTAAATCGTTCCTTTTGTCATTTTAGGTACTTTCAGGAGGAATTGTAGAAAACATTGCATTTTGGACGTTTTTTGAGCATAAAAGTGAAGAAAACGACAAAGTCCCAAATCAAGCTGGAATTCCTACCTGACGGCGTCAGGCTTTGGATGCTGACGCCGTCACCTAAAGATAAAAGAGGTGGATTCAGACTCTACTAGACGACCAAGGAAGGATTCTGCAAATTTACACCTGACGGCGTCAGGTGTTACAAGTCCTAGGCCGTCAGGTGTTAAGTTAAAGAGAGACGGCCCAGAAGGTTTTAAAGGCTGACGGCGTCAGAAGTAGATCCAGGTGATCCGATAACCCTAGACACGGCGAGTTGACGGCGTCAGGATTTATAACCTGACGCCGTCAGAATGTATTTTCTATATATATTTTAGGATTTTTTCTTCATTAGGTGTGTAACTTTTGGGAGAACTTTAGGGATAAACCCTAGGTCGAATTTTCTGCCTTTTTCAAGGGCTTTTCACCCTTAATTCATCCATGATTAATTAAAGATACGTCTTCCATTAAATCATTCAATATGTCTATGTGTTGTATGATTATATCTTTTGCTTGTCTTTCAATTAACATGCTAGGCTAGGTTTCTCTTGTGTTTGCTTAGATCTAATGAAACCTAGCTATTGATTACTTGTTGTTGGTTTGTTATTGATTGTTGTGGGTGGGTGATGTCGATTTTAGGCTTAAGAAAACTGGCTAACTTCCAATTGGTGACTTGCTTGAACGTCTTAAGAAACATGAATCGGATGTGTACTACGATTATTTGGTTGTATTTAATGCATGAGTAATTACTAGTGATTTCATAGTTTGGATACTAAACGTGTCGCTATAGAATGAAGTTTGCGCTTATAGAGTTAGGGAAGATCGTACACGGCCCTGCGAATGGTATTAAGGAATACAACCCGTCATCCACACAATTGTAACAAACCAATTAACCGGTAAAAGATAGCTAGGGAGTAATGAAATCTAAGTAAACACACTTTTCTTCAAATTAGTTTCACAACCACTTTTACTTTCTTGTTATTTTATTTTATTTGCATTAGTAGATATTTGGGTTAGTTAACTAGCAACTAATTCCGCCCACTCTTCCAAATACCCGAGATTTTTACTTGCTTTCGATAAAATACAAAAATACAAAAAGAATCATCCCTCATCCTTAGACCTAATTAGAGTAGTTTTCAATCCTAACGACACTATTCCCCGAGAGAACGATCAATTCCCCGGTACTTGCCACTTCACTATACTACATCGGTCAGGTACACTGCCTGGTGGGGATTGCAAGCTTCTCAAGATCCCTTGAGAGGTAAAACCTACTGCGTAGGTCGCAAACCACGCATCAGAAACTTTAGGCAAGGTAATCAAATTGGCAACCGAGGTAACGGTGGAAGAAATAACTTCGGTGGAAGGAACAACTTTGGTAGAAGCCGGGGTGATGACTCTTGTGATGACAATCTTGTGAATCACAAGAACTAGCTTCTTTAATAATGTATTGGCTAGGTGTGTTTTGAAAGTGCTTTGTATGTATTTTGTTTTCCTAAGTTCTCATGGTACCATGACATGGTTGTACTTCTAGCTTCCGAGCTTTATGATAATAATAAATGCACTTTCTTTAAATTTACCATGCTCAACAAATGGTTATTGGAGTCATATAGGACAAGCATATATATATGTGGACTAACCCATGTTGTAAGCATCCAAATGGTAACCTAACCCATTTTGGACTTTCACATGTGAGGATTTCTTTGTTGTTGCATGTTGTGTGTTTTTTTTATGTAGCTAGGCCACCGCAAAGGTGAGGCTCTTGACCCATGGATCCTCGCCTTGAAACAAGGGGGAGCAACGATCTAGGGGGAGCTATGTTCAAGGGGGAGCACATTCGGGTGCACATACAAGCTAGCTTATTTATCCCACAGGCCCAAGCTCGAAACCTGGCTTGATTGGTAGTCCCGCCTTTTTGATTCGACAAACGGGGGAGAAATAAAGCAAGGACTTGAAGACCTATTCAAGTTAAAAACAAAGGCTTCACCAAATTACAAGGCAAGGTCAAGACGCAACCTACACCAAAGGCGCGCTTTGTCTTTGCTACGTTTTTGTAATTTTATTTGCTTTTGGATTTTATTTGTCCTCATCAAAAAGGGGGAGATTGTTGAGGCAAAATTATCAAGATCTCCTAATGTTTTAATAATGACAAATAAACCTTCGAAATACATAAAATAACAAACATTAGCCAAAATTCCCCAACATTCACATCTGCTGCTGACGTGCCACCCACGCGTCAACGCGTGGGTGACGCGCCAGGGTTTTGTGAATGTCGGGACGAATTTTGAAAGTCGGCTTTCCCCTTACCCGAGAAATGTGGATCTTTTAATACAGGTATGCATATGTTATGTGCTTAATTGAGAACACTCGAAACAAGTTTTGGGATTAGAGAGATCCAACTTTTAAAGCACCCACTTACGGGAAAACGCCAACTCATGTTTTCTGTAGGTCCAAAGATTTGGATCTAAGCAGCCTTTGTAAGACAATAGATACCTTGAATAAATCCAAACTATCTATATGAGAAACTCTAAACAATGTATACTTGATGTTAACGCGGAATATTAACTCAAGCAGTAAGAACAACATAGATAATTACTAACTTTATATTCTATTAATTTCTTGAAAACTTGGCATAGAACTCAATGTCGTAGGGTTCCTTTTATACTATAAGGAAACCCTAATTCTACAAACGTGTGAAAGGATGCATGCATATCTTCTCCTAAGATATCTAACCGCGTGCATATCCCTTCCTATAATATCTCCTAAGATATCTAACTTGTTCAGCAAAACAGGCTTAACTGAACTAACATAAACAGACTTAACTATAAGTTGCCAGACTTAACTTAGTACTGGCAGACTTAACTATCTACCCGACTTAACTAGACTATTCAGACTTTTAAGTCTGTTACAAATAATTCCCAACAATCCTCCCCTAACTTGATCTTCATGCTCCATGATCTTCAAGTTCCTTTCTTCAGAAATGCTTTGAGGATTTTTGAATATGAGCTCCATTGGAATTATTTTAAGCTGCAACTTTTGTTGAATCTTGAGATTTTGCAGCAACCTTCAAATCTTTAATACCATCTAAACTTTTTAGCAACATTGACAATATGTACATCAAATCAAAAGTTTCATACTATTCTCATCACTTCCAGGTGTGTGAACTCCTGTGAGAGGTGAATCATTGAAAATTGAATGGATTTGATGTCTCTTTTAGTATGATACTATGGTACATTGATAACCATATGATTTTTAGCAAACCATCAGCTATCAACGGATTTGATTTGTCTTTACCAAAAGCTGTTTGCTTTTGGACTAGCCAACTCTTTGATGGTATACAGTCATCATCTTGGTGAGTTGATTGCCACTTATGGTTTTTCCACTGCCTTTACCACAAGCCATAACCTTGTGGGCTAGTCAACTCTTCACTATAACAGATATGGTGAGTTGAATACCATATAATTTTTGGCAAATTGTCAGCCATAAACGGATTTGAGACATGTTTACCTAGAGCCGTTTGCTCTTAGATTAGCCAGTCCTTTTGTGGGTTAGACATGGTGGACTGATAACCATTTAACTTATGAAAATTCTTTCAAACACCCTAAGCAGTCTCCTGCTTGGACTGTCTTTCTATGAGCTTCAAAAGCTGACCTTTTGTCTCATCCTCCTTATCTCCTAGTAATTTCTTTTCCAGCATAACCTTACAGACTGTAGGAGGGATTGGGTATTCCACTTCTGCAAGCATGTAGATGTGTGCAGTTTTGTTATAATCTGTCACTTGACGTGTTGATCTCTTTATGGAGGTTAAAGAGTGAAGAACTTGATGAGTTACTTTCCATATGTCATGAGTTTTGTTTGGAAGATCAAACATAACTTTTAAGTCTCCCCAAAGAACCTTTTCAAAATCATCCTCAGGTGCACCATCTTCATATTTTATCACCATAAGCCTGTATAACTCCTTCAGATCATCCCTTTTCAAATCATGCAACATAGCTATAAAGTTTAATTAAAGATTTTCAGTATAATCTTCTCTTATGATTTTGTATGCTGCTCTGTTGTTCCTTTGTTTGATGATCTGCCAGTTTACAACTTCGGCAGGTGTTCTCAAACTTTGTGTCATGGTTTCCATGGTTTGAGAATCAGATGAAGATTCTTGCACACTTTCTTCCACATCAGCTGTCTTTGATCCCTTTTTGCCAATGGTCTTTTTCCTTGTTCTTCTCAAGACTGGCTCTTTTACTTCTTCCTTCTTTTTCACAGGGAAATCCTTTGTAGATTCAGCAATGTTTTCAACATCAATTGCTTTCTCAGATGTAGCAGCCTCAGAAGATTCCCCAGCTTTTCTTTTCTTAGGATCCTTCTTTTGAAGTGTTGTACCATGCCTTTTAAGTCCATAAAACTGTGCCTCTTTTTCTGAGTCCATAAGGAGAAAATGAATAGTCCTTCTGTATCCCATGTAATAGGCTAGTTCTATCTGTCCTTGAGACATGCCTTTGAATTGAGACATCTTCCAGTTGCACTGATTGCACAAATACTTCTTCATCCTATACAACACTTCACTTTCTGAGAGATTCTTCTTCTTCTTTTTAGAACCTCTTAGTGAACTTAAATCCAGAGCTTGTTCATTTTTCATATTGATAAAATCCAAAAGCTGTGCTGTCTGCTGATCTTCACTCAGGCTTTGATCTGCAAAAAGTTCAAGAGCCTTTCTTCTTATTTCAGGATCTGTGGCAATCATTTGCTTGATCTCATCCTGAGTTGGCTGATATGGCTCCTTAGTCATCTTTTTAGTATTGTGCTGCTTTGTAGTATTGAGATCCTCTGCTAATTTTCTAGCCAATTCAGCATCTTTGGCTTGTAATGCTTCCAGTCTTGCTTGCTCAGCTCTTTCCTCCGCTTGAATTCTTTCAATCTCAGCTAGACTTGCTGCTTCTTCTCTTTCTTGTCTCTTAGTTTTCTTGGGCTGAGGAGTTTCTTTCACCATGATTTGCTTTCCTTTACCTCCTCTTCTTGTGGTAATCCCAGTTTCACTAGCAGACTTAATCTCTGCAGTAGGTTTAACTTTTTCAGCAGACTTAATCTCAGCTTCTGCA
Organism: Artemisia annua; assembly: GCA_014162995.1. Classification (NCBI taxonomy): domain Eukaryota; kingdom Viridiplantae; phylum Streptophyta; class Magnoliopsida; order Asterales; family Asteraceae; genus Artemisia; species Artemisia annua. The sequence goes on from LBNU01010606.1 coordinate 20,057, forward strand.
GCAGACTTAACCTTAGCAGGCTTAACTTCTGCAGCAGACTTGACCAGATCATCAGCAGGCTTAATTATTTCAACCTCTTTTGTCCCCACTTTCTCTTTCAACAATTTCTTTTGCCGACTTTGACTGAGAGTGCTGATTAAGATGTCAGCTGCTTCCATTCCTTCAGGACTAACTTCTGAATTTTGAGGAAGATTGTCCTTTATAGGAGTCTGAAGATCTTGATCATCCAAATTCCTCCTTTGTTTGGAAGAATTTTCAACAGTATCATCCTCAGTATCACTGAACACCATACCAAAAGCTTTCATTGCATCTTCCATCTTTCGTACCCTCTTGACCAATTTGTCAATAGTAGCACCCATGGTTTGCTTAGTCTCCTTTAATTCATTGTCCAGCACCTCTATCTTATTTGCAATTTGTGTGAGAGTTTCCTTGCTTTTAGAGGATTGTTCCTCCTCATGAATTGAGGTGTGGGTGTGGGTTTCTGGAGATAGGTGTGATGATGTAGGGGAAGGTGGCAAGGTACCAGGGGAGCTAGAAGAACCAGGTTCAGGAATATGGACATCAGGGTTATCTATTGGTTGGGATGAGTCATCACTTTCAGACGATGAAGATGTACCTGCATTGTCAGTACTACCAGGCAGCATAGCAGGGAGCAAGGGTTTCAATTTCCCTTTAAAACTCCTTTTCATGTTTGCAAAGACCTTCTTTTTAAATGGGATGACCATATACTGAAGTTTATTAATTGTTTCAACATCTAGCACCATTTGTAAAAACATTGGATACATCAAAAACTTTGTGGTGCTTTTGGAATTAGTTACCATTGCTTCAAAGATCATTTTTGAAAAATCATAGGTTTTATTTGTGGAGAGACAGATCAATGCAGAAGCAAGATTGCTACCAAATTGATCCCATCCACCACTCTTAGAACTTA
>LBNU01010606.1:21093-39722 GCA_014162995.1 Artemisia annua
GATGAAGATGTACCTGCATTGTCAGTACCACCAGGCAGCATAGCAGGGAGCAAGGGTTTCAATTTCCCTTTAAAACTCCTTTTCATGTTTGCAAAGACCTTCTTTTTAAATGGGATGACCATATACTGAAGTTTATTAATTGTTTCAACATCTAGCACCATTTGTAAAAACATTGGATACATCAAAAACTTTGTGGTGCTTTTGGAATTAGTTACCATTGCTTCAAAGATCATTTTTGAAAAATCATAGGTTTTATTTGTGGAGAGACAGATCAATGCAGAAGCAAGATTGCTACCAAATTGATCCCATCCACCACTCTTAGAACTTAAGCATTGAAGCAAATGGTGAATCAAGAACCTCCAATTAGGAGTAAATTGACTTTTCCAAAACGTAAGAGTACCATCAGGAAGATATCCCATTTTCTTTATACCCTTAAAAATCTTTTTATTTGACAACATAGTAATTCCTGAGGCATCATTTAATTGAAGACAACTTCTAATGGAAGCCTCAGTAATTAGTATTATCTATGGTTGCCCTTAACTCTTAAGTCCCATCAGCAAGAGTTTCGGCAGTAGCAGTCTGCCAAAATTGTTTGACTAGGGAATCGTAAATGATAGGGTGACATGTTAGTGCATACCTGATGTAAGAACCCTTCATAAACTCCACGATTTCATGGAAGTCATCACTTCCCACTGGTTTCTTCAAGAACCCGACTTGATTGTGCTTGTTACAGTTCTTCATTCTTGCACTATTGTTTCCGCTTTGAATGTTTGAAAGGTACTTTGAAAAGATGTTGATGATGAGTTTAAATAGCCAAGAATGAAAACGGAGTATGCGATTTTCTTGCCTAAAATAGATGATTTGTTTGCTAAAATGATTTTGGAGAGAAAATAAAAGATAAGGATTTAAAATAAAATCAAATATTATCTTTTTATACTCCTAGAATATTGTAAAACTGTAACGGTACTATTTAAACAGTGAAAATCATTGGGCCGATGACCAGTACTAACGGTCATAAAAAGTACACTGCCAGACTTAATTTTGGTCAACCAGACTTAATTACCAGACTTAATTTGATGATCAGTATTGACTCAAAAGTATTTTAAAATCTGAAAATAGCCTTTGTATGCCTTCAATCCATATTTTCCCTACAAAAATTAGTCCAAAAACCAAGAGAAGACATATATATGCACCCAACTTAAACATCTGACTTATTATGCACATTAGTCAAAAAACTAAGAGAAGACATATATATGCACCCAACTTAAACATCTGACTTATTATGCACATTAATTCAAATTATCAGCAAGCATGACTTTTAGTTTCAAATTATACATTTAAACTCCCCTTAAATGTAGCTAGGTACCATGTAAAAGTTAAGAAACCAAAAGACCTTTGTTAAGCATGAAAATGTGTACAAAGTACTTAATCCAAAACAAAAACTTTGATGTTTGCAAAACATGGATCACACATGTCCTAATGACTTATTCAAGCACAATGCAAGTCTCTTAAATGATGCAATAACCTTGAGAAGAAATGATGGCTTTCTCAAAACTTAATCTCTCTTCCTTTTCTTTGCCTTGGAGTCATTATCAAGCTCATCACAGATTTTAGTTAACAGTTGACCACCTATGCTGAGAAGAAGGTTATCAATGGCATCAGTTTGTTCTTCACATTGAAGTTTTGAGGACATCATTCCATAGAGTACTTCAGTGCTTAGAGGATACACCACATCAGTGAGCATAAAGATATCAACACCTCCTTTGATTGAGATATGATGAACTCCACTTGTAGTATATAACTGCCACAAGAGAGTTTTATCTTGGCTTGGAAAGCTCCAGTGCACATCTGCAGAACTTGGTGCAAACATTCTGTGAAGCTCCACATATAGTTCATGTGCCTTCACATCAACTTTTCCTCCATTCTTGAAATCTAGTTGAACCAGTTTCCATAGAGTATCTAAATCTTCCCTGTCACAAGACTTCAACAAGGTTTCCATGTTCTTGTAGCATTCAGATGTGCCATCAGCTCTAGTTATCTTCCAGACCTTTCCACCTTTATCCCTGCCAATTCTCTAGTCTTTAATCCTTGCAGGAAATAGGTTGATGTACATCTTCCTTTCAAAGCTATCAATGGATTCCTTAAAACCCAGTTTGTGCTCTGAGCATCCACTATCAAATAAATCTTTATAGCTTAGTTCCTGTAGTGAATGATCCTGCACAGAAGTAAGAGATTAGTTTCTCTTAATGACCCAGGCCTGTGCAGGCTTGGGTCCATTTTGTGGATCTACATACTTGTAAGTCTTGTAAGAACAAGATCCACTGATACTGCATTGGGACTTATAGGTAAGTTCATTCTTTAATGGGTCCCATTTCCAACAGTCTAGGTCTCTAATAGGAGACCCCCTTTTTCCTTGTACAGCATAAAAGTTTGAGATCTTTGCTGTATTATTTTCAATGGGTCTTCTCACAGGTGATTTTGATTTGGTGAAATTTCTTCTTTGGTTAAAATTGTTCATCTGTGAAATAGGTCTTCTCATAGGTGAAGAAGATTTTGCAAAGTAATTTCTATGATTAGCTTGATTCACCTGTGGTTTAACTGGTTGTTTTGGTCTATAGTGGCCAGTATTACCCTTGGGATGAGCAGGATTAACCTTTTGCCCAACAGGTTTAACCTGGTTTCTACCTGTATTAACATTTGGTCTACCAGAATTAATTTTGAAATGACCAGTATTAACCCTTAAATGAGCAGAATAAACATTTGTGTTGCCAGTATTGAGTAGAACTTGTCTAGAGACAAACTGGTTAGCATGATTAACTCTATTCACCTTATTCCATACAGGTTTAGCCATATTATTACCAGTATTGACCATCTTTTGTTTTCTCAACTCATTTTCTTTAGCCATTCTTCTTTCATGAAAGTCACAATCTTTTATCAAATGACTAATGCTATTACACACAAAACATCTTTTCTGAGTATATACATAACCTCATCCTAACACTTTATTCCATTTATCATTCTTTTCCCTTTTTGGTGTCTATGGTTTATTTACTTGTTGCCTAGGAGATTTTAAGCGAGTTTCACAACTAGGTTCAACAGGTGTATGTTTAGATTCTGACACAACAGGTTTATCACTTTTAACAGATTTTGACTTTGACACTTCACTTGACATACTTTCAGGCTCTGATTCAGAGGACTCAGAGGTATTTCCAAGTGACTCTTCACTGTCATTAGATTGACAGGTAGAGTATTCACTGGTTTTATCTTCTAAGACCTTTGTTTCAGGCACTTGAGGTCCTTTTTTACCATACACATATAGTGATTCATCAAACTCTTTATCAGGTAGAGGAGTATAGTCTCCACTTAAAGGAGGTGGAACTCCTTTGTAGTTATCAGTTTTTAAGAATCTACTATAAGCAATTGAATCAGCCAAGTCAGTATCTGAAGCAGTAAACATGCTTCTATCCATCTCTTCTTCATAACTTAGAACCTCACTATCTGATTTTATCTCATATCCTAGACCAATTTTACATGTTGAGCTCATGCCACTGTTTATTAACTTTGACAAATTTTGAGAAGAATTTTTCCATTTGTCTACTATTTGCTGTAATTCTTCTTTTTCTTTAAGAGCTTTTTCACCAATTCTCCTATACTTTTTTAGTTTTTCATCTTTAGCATATGTCTCATTAGCCTGAAAAGTAAGTTTTTGGTTTAAATTGGCTAGTTATGTTTGAAGTTTATCAACCTAAGGTTCTAAAGTTTTGACACCATTTTCATAAGCAAGTATTTTAATCTCTTGTTCTTTTATTTGATTTGTTTGTTCATCACACATGGCTTTAACATTGTTGTATGAGTCAATACACAGTTTAGAACATAGATATACCTCAGAGTTAGAGCTTATGGCCATTAGAGCATGGTTGGTAGGTTCCTCCTCATCAGTGTGCTCCACCCAATTGATAATGCCATCATCCATTGTTAGCAGACCAACTTGGCTTGTCTCCTTCTTGTTCACCTCTTCTGGATACATCCTCTTCTTCTTCTCTTCAGAAGTCACTTTTGCTGTGCATTCTCTAGCAAAGTGACCATTGTTGTTGCACTTCCAGCATACAAGTTTTGACTTATCATAACCAACTGGCTTATTTCCATTGTATTTAATGTTTCTTCCAGTTTTCTTGAAGAACCTTTTCATCCTGAGTGCAATCATGGGCAGTTGCCAGTTGATATCCATTTCTTCAATATCAACATCATCAATCTGATCAAGATCATCATGTATGAGATCTCTTTCATCAGATCTCTTTGCAAAAAGAGAGTAGAGAACTTCATCAGCAAAGCCAGCAGGGTTATCTCTCTCCTTGTTGTTAGAGGAAGAAGCATAACCGCCAGGATTAAAACTGCCAGAACTAACTCTGTTAGTACTGGTCTTTCCTTGTCCAACAAAGGCAACGTTGGCTGCACTTGATGATGATTTTGAGCTTCCTTTGACATCTTGTTCAAAAACCCTAAGATTGTTAAACAAATCATCAATTGACCAATCATCAACACCTTCTTTTAGCCTCATGCTCATGGTCACATTTGTCCATTCTTGAGGCATAGATCTAAGAAACTTATGGTTTGCATCTTCAGTAGATACAGGAGAACCATGAGCTTCTAGTTGAGAGAGTAGGTGTTGGAACCTTTCATAACCTTTCAAGCCCTTCAGAACTGCTTACTGTGAATGCCTCAAATTGCTGTTTGAGTATAGCCTTCTGCATCTTCTTGGAATTGGCATTCCCTCCAAATCTGATTCGAATTGCTTCCCAGATCTCTTTGGCATCATCCATCCCATGGAACCTTCTTAGGTGTTCTTTTGGAATTGCCATCAGAAGAATGGTCCTAGCTTTCCTTTCTTTCTCTACAGCATGTATCTCTGCAGCAGTGACTGGTGGAAGCACTTTAACAGTACCATCCTTGCCTACAGAGATCCTTTTCTTTGAGTTACCATTCTGTATGACTTTCCACACATCATTATCTATGTATTCCAGATAATGTTCCATCTCCATTGCCCATATATCATACTCTTCCTTCTTAAGAATTGGGAGTTTGATATTGGCCACAGGCACAAGCTGCTATTGCTGCTTTGGCTTCTCATTGTCAGAGACAGCATCATCATGGTTTGATTCTTCAGCATCAGAATCACTGTGACGACTAGAGAATTCATCAACAGGTTTAGACATCTTTTTGGAATTTTTTGTGAGTGTTTGAGTGGCTATAATATGTGGATCTGTGTTTCTTCTTACTCAGAGTCACTCAGCGAGGCTCTGATACCACTTGTAGGTCCAAAGATTTGGATCTTAGCAGCCTTTGTAAGACAATAGATACCTTGAATAAATCCAAACTATCTATATGAGAAACTCTAAACAATGTATACTTGATGTTAACGCGGAATATTAACACAAGCAGTAAGAACAACACAGATAATTACTAACTTTATATTCTATTAATTTCTTGAAAACTTGGAATAGAACTCAATGCCATAGGGTTCCTTTTATACTATAAGGAAACCCTAATTCTAAAAACGTGTGAAAGGATGCATGCATAACTTCTCCTAAGATATCTAACCGCGTGCATATCCCTTCCTATAATATCTCCTAAGATATCTAACTTGTTCAGCAAAACAGACTTAACTGAACTAACATAAACAGACTTAACTATAAGTTACCAGACTTAACTTAATACTGGCAGACTTAACTATCTACCCGACTTAACTAGACTATTCAGACTTTTAAGTCTGTTACAAATAATTCCCAACAGACTATAAATACCCCTCTCCACATGTGGAGAAGGTTGGTGCTTTTCATTCTCTTAATCTAATATTTCATCTTTTCTCTCTACTATTTCTCTCTCTCTAGAAAACACCCAACTCTCTTTCTCTCTCTAAATCTATTCGATCCAAACTCACCTTAAATCTCCTAGGTAGTGCTTGTTATATGCTACAAGGATGGATGGGCTTTCTATGGGCCTTGTGGATTGGGTTGGATTACAACATAATAAACTAGATTAGCTTGACATAACTTCTAACCTATTAGCTTAGCCCAATCCACGAGCTCATTTACTATTTTATTACATAAGCTACGACACGTTACAAAGTTATAATTATGAGAATGACCATCACTTTTCTATATTTCTTTAATGTTAACAATATCCCCCTAAGGGGTGGTCATTCGAATGATGCTCCACGTGATTAGGTCTTTGTCTTCTTTGTCTTTGAACTTTGTGTGTCGTTGTAGAATAGTCTTTAGTCTTTGTTCCTTCACTACAAGAAAAGTGGCTTTTTAGGACCCCTATAAGCGTCATGAAATGGTACTTTTTAGGACCTTTCATTTAATAGGACCAAGGATGAAAGCGTTTCATGTAAGGCGGTTGTAATAGGTCCAAAGCGTTCTAATATCTCAAATACCCTTATGAAACCAATTTTATGGTCGTATTATATGTCTATGAACAACCCAAATAGCGTCCTAATAAAACCATATTTGGACACTTTTACATTGTTTTGACATGTGATTACTTACTTNTGCCAGGATTAAAACTGCCAGAACTAACTCTGTTAGTACTGGTCTTTCCTTGTCCAACAAAGGCAACGTTGGCTGCACTGGATGATGATTTTGAGCTTCCTTTGACATCTTGTTCAAAAACCCTAAGATTGTTGACCAAATCATCAATTGACCAATCATCAACACCTTCTTTTAGCCTCATGCTCATGGTCACATTTGTCCATTCTTGAGGCATAGATCTAAGAAACTTATGGTTTGCATCTTCAGTAGATACAGGAGAACCATGAACTTCTAGTTGAGAGAGTAGGTGTTGGAACCTTTCATAACCTTTTTCAAGTCCTTCAGAACTGTTCGCTGTGAATGCCTCAAATTGCTGTTTGAGTATAGCCTTATGCATCTTCTTGGAATTGGCATTCCCTCCAAATCTGATTCGAATTGCTTCCCAGATCTCTTTGGCATCATCCATCCCATGGAACCTTCTTAGGTGTTCTTTTGGAATGGCCATAAGAAGGATGGTCCTAGCTTTCCTGTTGGGTTTTAGGATTCTACTTCTGAGAAACTATCAAAATGTCAATCTGCTGCTGTATACTGAATCTGCTGCTGGATGCTGAATCTGCTGCTAGTGTGAAAGTGCTGCTAGAAGGATTGCAAGACTCTACTACTCAGAGATTATTATAGAAACGAGTCTTGTAATTATAGTAAAGATTGTATAAATATTCTATAGGTTTAGAATATCTTTTGTTTGTGTAAGAAGTCATTGTAAACCGTGTAGGGTTCCTTGTCTATAAAAGGAGATCCCTAGGGTTAGAATATGTACATGTCTGTGAAAAAGTCGAATCACTTCAAGGTGTAAACCCTAGCATTGTTAAGAGTGCTCGTGTTAATATATTGAAGTGTTTAAGTGTGATAACATTGTTCTTGTGTTCATCTTAAGTTAAACAATATATTCCGCGTGTTGTTTAAGTTTATCACAATTCAAGTCAGCTTCTATATAAGATCTACTGCTCAACTGGGATCAACAAGTGGTATCAGAGCTTGTGATCTAGAAGCTGTGATCAAGAAGAACTCAAGTACTCTCAAAATTTGTTCTTAACCTCAACTGAAGTCATGGGTGATGACACACATATGGTTACTGCCTCCAAGGTGCCAATGCTCAAGCAAGGAGAATATGAGCTTTGGAAGATGTGAATCAGGCAGTACATGCGCATGATTGACTACAAGATGTGGAATTTTGTCCTGGAAGGTGACAAATTCCCTGTGGTTGTTGATGGAAAGGAGGTACCTATCAAAGGCAAGGAAGATGAAGATCAAAGGAAGCTGGAAATCAAGACTCACAGTATCCTCATGATGGGAATACCTAATGAGTATCAGCTGGATTTTGAAGGCTGTGAAACTGCTAAGACTCTTATGGATGCTGTTGAGACAAGATTTGGTGGCAATGCTGCTACCAGAAAGTCAAGGAAGAATGTCTTAAAGCATCAGTTTGAAAACTTCACTGCTCTAAGTGGAGAAAACCTTGATGGTACCTATAACAGGCTTCAAAAGCTTATAAGTCACTTGAAGCTTGTGGGCTACATAGTTCCTGAAGAAGATATTAATCTAAAGTTTCTCAGAAGCCTTGTACCAGAATGGAGCATGCATACTGTTGTGTGGAGAAACAAAGCTGATTTTGAAACAATGAGCTTGGATAATCTATATAACAATTCGAAAGTATATGAATTTGAGATGAACATCTCATCTAGTTCATCTACTTCATCCTCTGCTACTCAAAATATAGCTTTTGTGTCTTCTAAAACTTCTAACTCTTTAGACACTCACTCTGCTGCTTATGGTGTATCTGCTGCTAGCACTAACAACTCTGCTGCTAGTTCAAACAACAGTGACACTATGAGTGATGCTGCTATTTGTGCTTTCTTAGCTGATCTTACTACAGGTACTCAAGTTCTAAATCAAGATGCAGATCATATTGATCCTGATTCTCTTGAAGAGATTGATTTGAAGTGGCAAATGGCTATGTTAACCTTGAGAGCAAGAAAGTTCTTGAAAAGAACTGGCAAGCAGCTTAAGTATAAGCCTCAGGGTAACATAGCCAGGGAATGCAGAGCTCCAAAGAAGATTATAGAGATTCCCAAGAAGACTGAAGAAGAGTCAAAGCCTTCTACTGCTTTGGTGTCTTGTGATGGGTTAGGTGACCATGACTGGAGTGACATGGCTGGAGAAGAACCACGTCAAAGGTTTCATTGCTGAAGTGAATACTCAAGGGCATAACTTTGCTCTTATGGCCTATGCTTCTTCATCATCTGGTTCTGACTCTGAGGTATCCAATGAGTCTAATGGTTCTACTTGTTCTTTTCAATCTTGTGTAGACACTATAGAAGAACTTAAAGCTAGGAATGAAAGTCTTAGGAAAGAAGTTGAGTCCCTAAAACTTGATAACTTAGGTTATAAAGTAGGAATTCAAAATGTAGAAAGAAGACTTGAATATCTTAAAGAATGTGAGTTTGAATATGTTGATAAAATTAATATACAGGATGGTGAGCTTTTTGTTAAAAAGAATGAGATTGAAATGCTTAAGAGAAAGTTAACAGAAGCAGAACAGGCTAGAGATGAAGCTCTTGCAGATAAAGATAATCATATTGTCAGAGTTGAAAAACAAAAATTTGCTTCAACAGCCATAGATCATACTATTCAGTGTCAATTAATGAGAAAAGGTAGTGGCATATGATATAATGAAGTAGCTACTCCAATAAAAAGTGTTTTTGCACCACCAGATAAGGAGTTATCAATTTTAAGTGGGTTAGATGTTTACAACCCTGTAGGTGAAACTAGTAATATTTGTGAAGAATTGTTTAGCCCATCTAGGATATAGTAACAATGATTTAGCACAGCGGAATAAGAACATAAGAATCAAAGTTACTTCAAGGTTTTCTTTATTGAAATAAAAATAAACTACTACTACTATTAAACTACTACACGCTCTATGCGTTTGCTAGACTCTCATTAAAGAGACTATGAATTAATGAGTTGCTAATAAGCAACGCCCTACCTCCCTTTATATAATAGAGAGGCTAGGGTTTACATAAAAACCTAGCTCACTATGAAAGCTAACTAAATATTTCATCTTAGGTCCTCATTGTTTCTTCTTTCTTCATTCTTCTCGTGGGTTTTGTAATTATCAAATCTGTAATTCCCAACAATCTTCCCCTATTTGATATTACAAAACAATCTGCATGAAGAAACAATGTCATCAAAAATAATAAGCTAAGCTATACATCATAACTATTCTTCCCCTTTTTGTAATCATCTAATAGGGGTCTTGTGCAACTCGTAGACGCTTCCCCTCAAGTGATGCATATAATTGACTCCAATGTCGTCCAAAATTCAAGGGCGTCTTCGGACCTAGAATCAAATAACAACCAGCAAAAACAAAATAATAATATTTTTTTTTAATTTTTTTTATAACTATCAGCAGTAACGAGCAGCAGGAGTGCGTGAAAGCATCAGGAACGAGCAGCAGTATCGATCAGCAGAATCAAAATAAGCACATCAGCACAAAGTGTAAGAGGATGGCCAAGTATATTAACAATATACTTCCCCTTAAAAGTATACTTGCCATCTCTTGAATCCAGTAGGTTCCATGGAGTGATCATTAATGAAGAAAATCAACTATAACTGATTTGATGAAGAAATGGAATCTCCCAACCTTGCATCTTATGTCTTGCACTATCCACGTGACGGCCTCTTGACAAACTCCTCATTGATTTATCCAATGAGACACTGAGCACAAATAACGTAACTCCTTCAAGTGATAGCAAATGTACGCATTAAGCACAATAAAATAGATCGTACCCCTTCACTAGAGTCGTCAAGTCTTCGTCACCATACAAACCAAGCAAGTTATCTTAAAAATCTGCTGATCCCTTTAAGATATGATAAGAACACAATACTTGGGAAAATCAATTACAACATCAAACAAGCGATAATCAAATGTCTTCGTCAAGTAATCTTCTCAACAAAATGATGATGGTTGATAACTCCATCCTCCCTAACCATTAGTGACATTAGAACCATCACTAAAACATACGAACATTAATCTCACGTGACGAGTAGGAACCAAAACCGACCAAAAGAAAAAAGTATACAACAAGTCAGCAGGAACCATAAAGAAGTCAGCAAGAATCGTATGTATCAGCAGGAACGGATAACCAATCAGTAGGAATGGGCAGTAGAAACAATTCAATGCTACTGTTGACCATGTGAACACTAACCCATGCAGATCACGAATTTAGTAGTCAAAGAAAGAAACAAATCTTCACCATATGTGACAAACTAATATTCGTAACTGACCCACTGAATCATCACCAATTAATATGCCAAATCACAATATCTAATGCAGTACAAGGTTTATACGGAATTAACCAATCACAAAATCTTTTCCACATACCCACCAATTGAAGCAATATAATAATCAACCCCATATTCAATATTCAACAACAGCAACACAACCTTGTACGTACAGCAGCAATATTTGCAAAATATGTCACCAGCAGCATCACAATTCAAATCCCACACTGACCAATTCTAACCCATTAATCAACAACAGCAGCAACACAACAAAACATTTTAAATATCACCGACTTTGCAAAAGATGCCAACCAGAATTAATATACCAGCTAGATCTACAATTAGTAAATTATTCATCAACCAATCATTAATAGCACCACCAATCCATCATTAATAAAATAATACGAGGTCTTCATCTTGAATAATTAAGAATATCACTTCACCAAAATCAACATTAATACGAGGTAATATCCATTCAATTAATGTACCAATTAATGAAAACTCTTCTTTAATGTACCAATTAAATAACCGACCCATGTTGCGTATACTTTCTTTGTCATTTGTCGCCTCATAAAAACAAATAAACAATATTGATAGCACCAAAGGACAACTTCATGACAATGACAAATCCTTAATAAACTACCACCATCAATCACGTGCATTAATTAAAAACCAGATCTGCTCCTTAAAATAAAACAGTACGAGATTACCTTATTGTCACCAAGTAAATTTATCACAACAGCAGCAATACTACGAAACCCATTAATAACGATTACACCAATTTGCTCCTTCTTCTACCAGATCTGCTTCAATTCATCCGAGACTGCTCTTTATTGACAATGAAAACCTTGTAGATCCCTAGATATAACGAGCCCCTGGCTCTTGATACCAATTGTGAAGAATCGTTTAGCCCATCTTGGATATAGTAACAATGATTTAGCACAGCGAAATAAGAACATAAGAATCAAAGTTACTTCAAGGTTTTCTTTATTGAAATAAAAATAAACTACTACTACTATTAAACTACTACACGCTCTATGCGTTTGCTAGACTCTCATTGAAGAGACTATGAATTAATGAGTTGCTAATAACCAACGCCCTACCTCCCTTTATATAATAGAGAGGCTAGGGTTTACATAAAAACCTAGCTCACTATGAAAGCTAACTAAATATTTCATCTTAGGTCCTCATTGTTTCTTCTTTCTTCATTCTTCTCGTGGGTTTTGTAATTATCAAATCTGTAATTCCCAACAATATTAATATTAAAACACCTAAGGTTGCTGAGAAAAAGTTTTCTGATGAACCAATTATTGAAGATTGGGTGTCAGATAGTGAGGATGAACAGACTGAGCCAACACACAGTGTTAGACAGGAAGAAATTCCTAAGGTTGATAAGTCTAGAGTTAAACAGGTTAAGTTTCTGAAACCTGTGCTAGGTCATAATATGTCTAAGAAAGTTGTTGAGTATAATGAAGTACCTAGACATCATATGAAAAGGATTAATAACAAGCCTAGAGGTAATCAAAGAAATTTTAATAACCTAGTTTCACATAATTTAGGTAATGATTTTCAATTGAAAAAGAAGGCATGTTATAAATGTGGTAGTTTTGAGCATCTCATTACAAATTGTAAGGACTACCAAAAACCTGTTTGGAACCAACATACAAGAGTGAATCATCAAAATTTTTCAAAAAGGACTCACTCTCCTTCCAAAAGACAAATGGTTCCAAGAGCAGTTTTATTGAGATCTGGTGTTACTAGATCCATTGTAACTTCTCTAACAAACAGGCCTTTTCATAATAAAACAACTGGTCCTACTGCTAATGCAAAAGTAGACTCTGCTGCTAAGGCAAAAGACTCTGCTGCTGTTTCAAAAGTCATAACAGATACAGTTGTTGGAAATCATTTTTATGTTGTAAAGGCCTCAGCTTGTTGGACTTGGAAACCAAAATCAAATGCTTTATCTAAAGTTTCCAATACCAGCAGTGCATCAATGGACCTAACTAAGTACAACTATTTTGATGCACAGGGCAGATCCAAGTCAGTGATGGCTTGGGTCAAAAAGAGAAACTGATTTCTCTATTTTTTTATGTGCAGGGCAATCTTCAAGATGATCTAAAGGATAAAGGAATTGTTGATAGTGGTTGCTCCGGACATATGATAGGAGACATATCCCAACTTGAGGATTTTGAGCCAATGGAGAATGGTGGATATGTTGCCTTTGGTAATGATATCAAAGGAGGAAAGATTATAGGTACTGGTACAATCAAAACAGGAAGTTTGGATTTTGAAAAAGTGTTCCTTGTAGATGGGCTTAAGTTCAACCTCTTTAGTGTCTCACAGATGTGTGACAAAAGGAATTTTGTTCTTTTTACTGACACTGAATGTCTTATCCTTTCTCCTGACTTTAAGTTGCCAGATGACAAATTTGTGCTACTAAGAGTCCCTAGATCTGATAACATATACAGTGATCATATAAAGAACATAGTTCCCAAAAGAGCTTTAACTTGTCTGCTTGCAAAGGCCACTATTGATAAATCCAAATTATGGCATAGGAGACTTGGACATTTAAATTTCAAAACTATGAATAAATTGGTCAAGGGAAATCTTGTGAGAGGTTTACCTTCAAAAGTTTTTGAAAATCTTGAAACCTGTGTTGCCTGTCAAAAGGGTAAACAACATAAGTCCAAAGTTGTTAATACCTTTACCAAGCCTTTACATTTGCTTCATATGGATTTATTTGTACCTGGTTATGTGAATAGTCTGAATAGGAAGCAATATTGCCTAGTTGTCACAGATGATTTTAGCAGGTTTACATGGGTGTTCTTTCTAGCTTCAAAGGATGAAACCACTGAGATTTTTAAAGAATTCATCATTAGAATAGAAAACCTAATAAATCATAAAGTTAAGATAATCAGATGTGATAATGGAACTGAATTTAAGAATTATGCTATGAATCAGTTCTCTGTGGGTAAGGGTATTTTAAGACAATACAGTGTTGCTAGAACTCCTTAACAAAATGGTGTAGCAGAGAGGAGAAATAGGACATTGATTGAGGCTGCTAGGACTATGTTGTCAGGCTCTATGTTACCTATACCTTTTTGGGCTGAAGCAATGAACACTGCCTGCTTTGTGCAAAATAGGAGTAAGGTAGTTAAGCTTCACAATAAGACCCCTTATGAACTATTCCATGGTAAAAAGCCAATGATAGCTTTCTTTAGACCATTTGGGTGTCTTATTACCATCTTAAATACCAAAGATCAGTTAGGCAAGTTTGATGAGAAGGCTGATGAAGGTTATTTTGTTGGATACTCTATAAATAGTAGAGCTTTCAGGGTGTACAACAAGAGAACCAAATTTGTAGAGGAGAATTTGCATATTAAGTTTGATGAGAATAAACCTAATACTGCAAAGACAGAACCTGAGTGGCTATTTAACATTGATATGCTAACCAAAACCATGAATTATGAGCCAGTGATTGCAGGTGTAGATACTAACTATGATGCAGGTACAAAAGACACTGTGTTCTGCAGTTAAATATGCAAAGAAATTCACATCTCAAGAAGAGTTTGTTTTGGTTGAAAAATGGAAGATTGGTCCAACTATCATTCCCACTCAGGAGACCAAAAGTTCACAAGATGATCATTCTCCCAAGGGAGATGGGGGGGGAAGGTATGAGATCATCTAGTGAAGCACAGATGGTCAATGATGAGCCACTTTTTGATGATGTCACAAAGGAAACTACTTCCAGCAGTAGTTTGTCTGATTCTGCTGCTACACCTGCAGACAACTCTGCTGCTGAGCAAACTGCTTCTCCAGAAATACTTAAGTTTCCAACAGTTGACACACAAGGCATATCCTTGGTTGATACATCTTCTCAAGATGATCCAGAGATGCCTGGATTGACTGAAATATATGAAGATACAGATGATGAAGCTCTTGAGGGTGAAATTTTTGGTGCTCCGACTGACTTCAACAATATGGAACTCAACATTCCTGTCAGTCCTACAAAGACAACAAGAATTCATAAGCATCATCCAAAGGAACAAATTTTGGGTGATCCATCATCAAATGTTCAAACAAGGAATAAGACAAAGGAACTGCTTCACAAAGGTTTCTTTGCTAGATCTTTACATCAAAGAAATAGCCATAAAGATCTACAGAATTGCCTTTTTGCTTGTTTTCTATCACAAATAGAACCCAAAAATGTATATAAAGCCTTACAAGAATCAAGTTGGGTGGAAGCAATGCAGGAAGAACTTCTCCAATTCAGGGTACAAGAAGTTTGGACCTTGGTTGATCTACCTAATGGGAAGAGGGCTATTGGGACTAAATGGGTTTTCAGATGTAAAAGAGATGAAAGAGGCATTGTGATAAGAAACAAAGCAGTATTAGTTGCTCAATGATACACACAACAAGAAGGCATTGATTTTGATGAAGTATATGCACCTGTGGCAAGAATTGAGGCCATTAGACTGTTTTTGGCATTCGCTTCATATAAAGATTTTGTAGTGTATCAAATGGATGTGAAAGGTGCTTTTCTGTATGGGGAGATCAAAGAGGAGGTTTATGTGTCACAACCACCTGGTTTTGAAGATCCAGATTTCCCTGACAAAGTTTATAGGGTTGATAAAGCACTGTATGGTCTACATCAAGCTCTCAGGGCATGGTATGAAAAGCTGTCAACTTACTTGCTAGACTGTGGTTACACTAAGGGTAGGATTGATAAAACTTTGTTCATTAAAAGGAACAAAGATGATATTTTGTTGGTTCAAGTCTATGTTGATGATATCGTCTTTGGTTCTACAAGCAAAGCTATGTGTGAGGAGTTTGAGAAGATAATGAAAGACAAGTTTTCCATGAGTTCTATGGGAGAACTTACTTTTTTTTGGGATTACAAGTGAAACAAAAGGAAGATGGCATATTTATTAGCCAAGATAAATATGTAGCTGATATTTTAAAGAAGTTTGGATTCACAGATGTCAAGCCTGCAAAAACTACAATGGAACAAGACAAACCATTGCTAAAAGATGAAGAAGGCAAAGATGTGGATGTTCATATGTACAGATCAATGATTGGTTCTTTGATGTATCTTACAGCATCAAGACCAGACATTATGTTCTCTGTTTGTGCATGTGCAAGATTTCAAGTTACTCCTAAAGAATCACATCTCAATGCAGTCAAGAGAATCTTCAGATACTTAAAGCATCAACCTAAACTGGGGCTTTGGTATCCAAAGAATTCGCCATTTGAGTTAGAGGCTTTCTCTGAAAGTGATTATGCTGGGTCTTGCTTGGATAGAAAATCCACAACAGGAGGTTGTCAATTTCTTGGAAATAGGTTGGTGTCATGGCAATGCAAGAAACAAACTGTGGTGGCAAATTCTTCTACAGAAGCTGAGTATGTGGCTGCTTCTAGTTGCTGTGGTCAAGTGCTTTGGATGCAAAATCAATTGCTGTACTATGGGTACAATTTTATGAACACCAAAATTCATAAAGACAATAACAGTACTTTGTGCATAATTAAAAATCCTGTTTTTCACTCTAAAACAAAACATATTGAGATAAGACATCATTTTATTAGAGATTGCTATGAAAAGAAGTTGATTCAAATTGTTAAAGTCCATTCTGATCAAAATGTTGCAGATCTACTTACCAAACATTTTGATGTGGGTAGATTTCAATATTTGATTGCAAGTATTGGAATGATAAATCTTTAAGAAAACTTATCTCTATGTGTTATTGTAAATTTTTGTAAATTGATTTGTACTGTTATTGCTCTTAAAAGTTTGTTGTCATTGCTAAAAGTGAATCTGCTGCTAAGTCTACTCTGCTGCTATTGGACACTCTGCTGTTGAGTTAGATTTTGCTTTTGTAGACTTATTTGTTTTGTGTTTTTGGACTAATCTTTTGCAGGTTAAGATTAACATGGATGTCTTTGCTGTATGCACAAGCAAGTAATTAAACATAAAAGTAAAGTTCATTCCATGGGTAAAAAGATGCAGATTACAAAGAAAGATCCAACAAAACACAAAAAGATCTACATCACATGATTTTTCCTAACAAGCCTACTACATGGGTCCTTTCCCTTTGTCCTTAGGATCAGGCAATTTCTTGTGTACTCCCCTGGCTTGCATCTTCTCATCCCACAACCTTGGACAAGCAAGCCCCAACACAACTTTGAGGGGAGGTTTTCTTGATGACTTGGAGGACTCAGGAACTGGAATGGGAGCCATTGATGCCAAAGCTGCTTCAAGGGCATGAGCAAGAGCGTTTGGGAGCTTTTTGGCAAGCTCAGTAGTGTTTTCCTCTTGTGGAGCTCTTGATGTTCCCTCACCCCTTCTGTTGGTGGGTGATTGATATCTAGGATTGTATGGAAGATAAGCAGCATTGATATCATGCTTAAACTTCCTGGCTTGTTCTTTAGTCCTCATTCTATTATGAGGAGGATGATATGGTGGAAGAAAGGGTGGAAGTGGCATAGTGTCAATTGGGAAGTCAAACTCAGAATCAGAAGAATTAGAAGAATTAGAAGAAAGATTGATGACTTCGCGTTTTGGTGCCATGTCAAAGAGATTGTTATGTGAAAGAAATTGTTATGAAAAGTTGGGAGAGATTGATTTGCTATATGGATGTGATTAGGGTTTGATTTGGGATAAAATTGGAAGTGATCAGATTCCCTTTTTATAACGGATCAAATTGGGGAAACTAATTAATGCGTGGTTGGTAATTACCATTAATTAAGGATAATAAATGGAAGGTTTGACTTTTTGACCGTTTGACCAAGAAGTATCAAAGTACAGTCAACTCTGCTGCTAGCCCAAAACACTCTGCTGCTAGTTATACAACTCTGCTGCTGGTACTGCTGCTACTCAGGGTTCTGCTGCTCGGTTTAAAAGTGGAAGGGCGGTTATGTAACTTCCCAAATCATTTTAAAAACCTAATTGATTCTCACAATTAGTTTTTATACGCTCCTAATTGAAGTATAACCGTGCATAACCATTCCATTATCATCAAAATCAAAATTCCCCAAATTCACAAACCCTATCTTCATGGAGATTACACGTACTTGGGCCAGAGATCACAACAATGTCGCGCTTCTTGATGCCTCCTTGGTGCCTGATGAGTTCANTTGATTCTCACAATTAGTTTTTATACGCTCCTAATTGAAGTATAACCGTGCATAACCATTCCATTATCATCAAAATCAAAATTCCCCAAATTCACAAACCCTATCTTCATGGAGATTACACGTACTTGGACCAGAGATCACAACAATGTCGCGCTTCTTGATGCCTCCTTGGTGCCTGATGAGTTCACAGAGATGGTACAATTTCTTAATGCTACTTCCATTAGGTATGCATTAACTGCCAATGTCAAAACTCACAAAGGGGAAACATATATTGTTGCCAAGGTTGATGATCAAAAGGTCCTTGTGAGTGAATCATCTATTAGAGAGATTCTTCTCGTTGATGATGAGGATGCTCCTAAGGTTCTTGTTAAAACTGACATTTTTGAAGGTTTAAAAACTTTGGGATATGAGAGGAAATATGATGGTCTAAAGTTTCAAAAAGGTCTTCTCTGCTCTTATTACAAATTTTTGGTCCATAATCTTTTACATTGTTTGAGTTCAAAAACATCTAGGTGGAATGAGTTCAGTGCACCCATAGCTTCTGCTATGGTGTGTCTGTGCAATGGAGACCCATTTAATTTTTCAAATTTGATTTTAGAGGGTGATGCGTGGTTTTGTGACCTT
>LBNU01010609.1:0-19486 GCA_014162995.1 Artemisia annua
GCACACCGCCACCCAGTTACTTGCCTTCTGAGTACCCTCAGTCTCATCTTTGGTCGCTTTTTCACACCGTCATTCTCCCTTCTTTCGGCACCGACTTGTAAGGCTCACCCACGGACTATCTGAATAGGGTAGATTTAGCCCCTGCATCCAGAAGTTTGATGACTTCCTTTTCTCACTACCTCCTTGATTGTTGGGATTAAACCCTTCTTTGAGGTTCGCACGCTCAGGTTATAATTCTCCTCCCATCGAGAATTTTTATGTGTGCAGAACGTCGAGTCGATCCCCTTAAATCCGCCACACTCCCCAGGCAATAACCTCCCTTGTACTTTTTAAGACGTCATGAGTTTGCCCTTCCTGTCCGTCCTAGAGGAGGCATTTATGATGACTGCAGTTGGACCCTTCGGAGGAAGGGCACTCTCTCTAAGTGGGCTGGGAGTTCCTTAGCCTCTAGCTCGAGGCTGGTGACTGATACGAAGGGCTTAAGTCGCTCTCTCGGGTTTACAAAGCTCGAGGCCCTCAACCCTTTTCGATCTGCGGGTAGAACGAGACCCCGAGTTGAGCATCTCTCTGTTTGCTTTCTCCTTTCGAAAATGGACCGGTGTACCGGTGCTCTGGCAACCAGGCGGCCTCCCTTACTGCTCTTCGTCGACCACAGCTTCTGTCGCCAATGATGTCGGTCAGCTATTGACTTTCGACCGATGAAGCAAAGGGGACTTGGTCGGCGCAAACAAGTTCGCTGTCGCAAGTGCAGATTCATCGGTGCTGCCGTGATATCAACAAGTCAAACTGTCACCCTCCCCCCCCGTAAATGATTTACCGTGCATCTGAACCATCAATGACGGGCTCGGGCGGTTGCGGTAGGAATGGCCTTCTAAGATTGATGGTACGAGATCATCTTGCGCTCCCATCCTCAAGCGACATGACCGAAGTCCGCACCGGCGACTTTGTGTAGATTTACTACCCCTTCCACACACTAGCAACTTCTCGCCATATGCGCCTAAGGGTACCGCGCCTCTCCTCGCCGCTACTCTGCGAGTTGGATCCTCATCCGTGTGTGTTTTTGAGCCCCTGAGTAGGCCTAGTTTTTGGAACATAGAGTATCGGCATTGAGACCGCTCTGCCCCAAAGATCAGCTAGAGCATTCTTAAACAGATAAGGAGTCCGATGGAGCAAGGTAAGGTAAAACTACCCGGGTCAGTTTACCCTTGCTCTGGCAAAAGCCCTCGGCTGGACAACGCGCCGACACATTCTTTCTCCTAGAGTCAACAAAGCCTTCTAGCCTTTTGTTCTGTTGGGCGAGGAGCTTTCTGAAGTATGTACTGGATACTCCTGGGCATCATGGTAACCATGCATCCCAGAGGGCGCTCCCGGGGGTGAACAACTGAAGTCTTTTAGGCGTATCGACCGCGAATCTCATTGTCTGTCATCTCTGCGCCCATTTTGCTTCTTGAGACCGGGGTAGGCCGGATTATCGGGCTTCTGGCCGATTGCTTTGGAAGACCGCCGGAGTCGGTTGGGCCCAGGGTGCGCTTGAGGACCGCCGCTGCTCAGCCGGGTTTGTCGCCTACATGTCTTTCCTTCCTCTGGAGGGGTGTTAGGTTTTTGGTGGTGTTGGGTCTTTGGTTGGTATGCCGGAGGATCTGAGTTGTGGTAGCCGGCACGAGTGGTGATAAGCAAGTGGGGGAAGGCCTTTTTGATCGTGTCGGGATCTGATGTGGCCCCTCAGAGAGCCAGCTGGAGTTCCAATAAACTTGCTTCTCCAAACATCGTTTTGGCGTTACGTCGATAAGATTGCAAGGCCTTTTAGTTGTAGGTCTTTCTCTAGCGTGAAGTGGGCCCCAAGGTGCATCCTTCGAAAGTCGCTCCCTAACCAAGAAGTTAAGGATCCCTTCATCCCCTGCCTTCCCTGATCACACCCGATTTCCCCAAAGGGTGAAAGTCATCATGCTGATAGAAAGTCAAAGGGGACGGGTCATCAAGATGTCATGACTTCGACAGGCATGCTTGCTCGGTGGGGGTGCTTTCCTTACATTCCCTCTATTTCGTGAGGACCCCCACAGTGGCTTCGCAAGATCAGGTATGGCGCTTGGAGAGTGGCTTTAATGGATTGTGAGGCCGTTCAGCCGTAATCACCTGCCTTTGGAATTTTACTTATGCCCGGGCTTCGAAGGAAGGATTTTTTCATTAATATTCGGATTGCTGAGTAACCGGAGCTCCCTGGTTCATCGCCAGGTGTCCCGTCTTGGTCATGCGGGCGTAACTCCGCCTCAATTCTATTCCTCCTTCCCTCCCTGCGCTAAGTTCGGATATTCTGCCTTTGCTTGAGCTATTGATTCCCCGCCGACCGGTTTGGGGATGGCTCTTGTCCATGAGAAAGAGTTGAATCAAGAAGCCAGAGTTCAGAGACCGTGATGAGGCTTGTCTTAATAGATCCTTGAATCGGGTCCATCGATTCATGGATACGGGGTTTCCCCTTTTTCGATGCAGAGCGAAGGATTTTATCTCTGAGATGCTGAAGTTCTTCCTAATGGGGAAAAACTTTTCACAAAATTGGAGGTGAGGCCTTTTTCCCCCTTTTTTTCCCCCAAATGGGGGGTTTTGAAACAAAAAAAAATTAATTTTGGGGGAAAAATTCGGCAGGGAGTTTTGTTGTCAACAATCCTTGGCTTTATCAAAAAGGGCTGAAAGGGAAAATCGCAACCTAGAGGTATTCTTAGTGGCTCCCGTCCCGTATGGAATGGTGTCCACGATTTTCAGGAACTTTTGAATGTGTGTGGAGTAAGGTCATTACTGATTTAGATCCATGAACTCGCACACACTTTTGAACTAGCCAAACGTCGGTTGGCACGCAGGGCTCCATCTGTGTGCTTCATTCGGCGACACAATGGCATTAGCGAAAAACCGACGAGGGTGTGGAGAGGAGTATCTCCAAGGGCGTTTGGGGACATCCGTTTCAAGAATTTCGGTGTTTTGGTCGGATTGGGGCTAGGGACTTTTGGCGATGGTCATCCTCTTCTTCAAAGAGGGTTTCATCCAAGCGATGGCGATGTCCAACTGGTTCAGAAGGCCGAGGAGCGGTTGCCTCATCTTATGCATACTTCCCTTTCAGGGTCGTCGAAAGGAGTGAAAGATCTCTCTGAGGTTGCTACGGCTCGAGTGATTCTATAACTCAGAGGACGTTTCTCGTTGGCCATGATGGCGGGTCGGAAACGGTTACGAACAAAGAGGCCACAAAGAAAAAGATAGACTAAAGGAATCCTAGAACAAATAAAATAAATCTCACTAGAAAGGAGTCTAGTGAGTTAGACCTATCTACAGAATAAAATCTAACTAAACAGATAACTATATCCCTGGCAGCGGCGCCAAAAACTTGATGCGCGTAGATTGCATACCACGCACGTAGCACTACGTTTTACTCTCCGACGGATCTCGAGAAGCTTGCAATCCCCACGCAGGCAGTGTACCTGACCGACTGTAAGTATAGTGTAGTCGGCAAGTACCGGGACTTGATCGTTCTCGGCCTCGGCAGGGAATCAGTGCTTCGGTTAGGCCTAAAGCTACTCTAATCTAGGTCTACAGGATGGAGGAAGATTCTTTTTGTATTTTTATGTTTTTTATGAAAGCAGGTAAATCTCCGGTTTTGGAGGAGAGGGCGGAATAGCCTGCTAGTCAACTAACCAAGTTATGCTATTTTTAATCCTACTTACTATTTTTGTATTTTGGTTTTGAGAAAATCAGTGGTTGGAGAGTAAGTGTTTACTTTACGAATTCATGTACTCCAATAAATTATCTTGTTCCATGTAATTAGTATGTTGAGTTTGCGTGGATGACGGTGTGTATCCTAACAAGTCGTAGGGAGTGCGTTCAATTCCTAACTCTATAAGTTCTACCTCCACTTCTATGACGATACGCTCAAGGCATCCTATCCATGAGCTCACGCGATAACAAACCTATGCATGAAATACCTACCTTTAAAATTCCGGATTAACGCACATACGATTCACGTTCTTAAGACGTTCAACCGCTGTTACCGTATAGGAGGTTAGCCAGTTTCCCAAGTCTAACGTAGATGAAAACATTTACCAAACACAATCACCAACATACACATCACATGATACATCATAGTTAGCGGTTTTCATTAGATCTAAGCAAACACAAAGTAAATTAGCTAGCACTGTTGAAAAGAAAGAAAGCAAAGCATCATATCACACAACACATAGACATATTGTATGAATAAAAGACTTATCCTTGGATTAAAACAGTGCAAAGTTAGAGGGGTTAGCATAACCCTCCTAAAAGGTCTTGTAATACACGTACTAGGTTTTAACCCTAAATTCTCCCCACTCCCCCCAGAAATGTCCCTCCTAAAATTCGTCCACAAAAGTAAGAAAAACACGTTCTACCTACTATATCAGCAAACGGGCGGGCTGACCGGCGTCAGCCGAATAGGTGATGTCCGTCAAGCTCGGCCGATTGCGGTTTCCTGAAGGCTTGGCTTGACGTGTCATACATTGCGTGGGTTCCAGATCTGCGGCCTTGGTTGTACCGGCGTCCACCAAATTGTCAACTGACAAACTCTCCCTGGGGCCCGTCCCACCGAGTATGTTTTTCCACTTCTGGACTTCAACTTGTTCCTGAGGCGTCACTTAGTAGAGTGTGACGGCCGTCCCACTTCAGTAATCTTCAAGGTCTCTTTGAGTTTTTGTTGTTTTTTTTCGCACTTTTTCACTCTGAACAACGCCCGAAAAAAAAAAAAAATTGCCCCCCCTTCTTTTTGTGATCTTTCCCTTCAAAAGTACCTAAAATTGAGAAAAGAAACGACTTTGGGTGAAATCGCAAACCAAAAACATTAACGATTAGACTCAAAATGACGCCGCTAAAGAACGTAACTTTTTTTCGTCTCATCCAACCCTGCGCACAAAGAGAGCAAACAACAGCCGTTAGCTTATGGGCGTGGATTGTCTCCCACGATTATCGTCCAGCGTGAGAGTAAGTAATCATTTAGGGTTATGTGAAAGAAATAGGGTTTGTAATCGTACCTCTGACGAGAGCTATGATGCCCTATATATATACACACGAAACCGATAAGGTTTCGTGTTCCCCTCCCACTCTTGATGTACCTCACCGATATCGGATATTTCGATATATATCTCCTTATTAGGAGATATCCGATATCTAATCCAAAAATAACTTTGGGTTTGGGCCTCGTGAGCCCAAACCGTTATCATAGTAGCCCACACGTAGTGGGCTTAAATGTTAGTAATGTCTAATGCTCGGGTTCGTGACCCGAGTATAGACTATACGTCATCACTAACCACACGGTACATTCGATGACCAGCAATTTAGATGTTACAACCCTCTTCAAGTAACTTTCTTAAAGTCTTTCTTATGAGTAATATAATGAAATTAGGGCCAGGAACTTAAACGCTTTTGGTTTTACAGGGTTAACTTGCGGGAGCTTCAACACGACACGGCTATGATCTCATATACGATATGGTTGGAAAACCGCATAAGCATTCACAAACTTAAGTCATGTCACTACAACAAATTGGTCATTTGTACACACTTTTTTGTTCACACTTAATGAAAAGTGAACTTTATTTTTAGAGGTATTCACACTTATAAGTGTGTAAAAATTATTCTCACTAATAAGTGTGATAAACATGAAGTGCCATAAAAAACTTCACACTTTTAGTTGTGAAAACAAAAGTTCACACTTATAAATGCGAGCTAACATAATTATATGCTCTTCACACTTTTTAATGTGAAGAACTATCGAAAAACTTCACACTTTTAAGTGTGAAGTAACTAATTTTTTTTTCACACTTAAAATTGTGAAAAGATGTAAAATTACCGTTACTTAAAAAAACCTCACACTTTGTATAAGTGTGATGATTCTTTGTGTATAAAAAAAGACCCAAAAAGAATTAAAAAATATATATTACTATCTTTTTATATCTTTGTGTATAAAAAAAGACCCAAAATATTGCTTCATTCTTTCGTAAAATCCGGATAACAAAAAGAGTTTTGATAGAACCACAAAAAAAGTCCCACAAAATGATGTGTCAGGTAATGAGTGGCTTAACCAGAGAGAAGAGAGAGAAACTATAATATAATCACCAATATACTGATATTGTGGATGTTTTTATGTGGGTATATCACTCCACTAACAAAAATACACTCAGTCATCTTCTTCTTCAATTATCTTTTTACAAAACAACTTAACAACTTTTATAACTGATGCTACTTTCCGTAATATTACTTAGTCATCTTCTTCTTCAATTATATAACTGATGCTAACATCTTCAATTATAACTTACGGTGAGTTGATTTTTTGATTTTAATCGATTATAGATTCATCAGTCTCAGAGTTGTTAACGGTGAGTTGTTACGGAGTTGTTGAGGGTGAGCTGATAACGGAGTTGTTAACGGTGAGCTGATAACGGAGTTATTCATCAGTCTTCAGGTATTTACGCGTACTCGTGAGTTAATTTATGTGAATTAGGTGTGCACGTGAGGCGTTTGATGAAATGTCCCTTAGAGAATGTAAATATTAGGTGTAAGTTATGTGAATTAGGTGTGCACGAAAGGTGTTTGATGAAATGTCCCTTCTGATTGCGTTGATGTGTTAAATGTTTTTTTGATATTTTGATATTGATTGATTACATAGACTCTAGTCTTCTTTTTATCTTTTATTCTACTTAGTGCAAGTCCATGCTCTATGAAAGGTGCCGTTGGGTTTGTACACTTCCGTATTTCATTTTCATTAATTACAACTTTAGTAGCTTAACTGCTCTTCCGTAAATTTGGAGGCGTGACAGCCTAAATAGCTTTTACGCACAAACAACATAGTTGGTTAAGATTTTTCGTTGTGCTTTCACTAGTTGCACATTCCAAACTGCATGAGAATTTAAGAAAGACTTTAAAAACTGATATGCACATCGTAGATTACCTAACTAGGTACTCTTAAGGAGTGAAAGAAGCACAGTCATATAATTGATTTCAGGGACTTAAAGTGCCATAGAGATCTACACTTTAAGTCAATGGCAGTACCTAACTAGATACTCTTAAGGTCTGTTTTGCAACTATGCAAGCTATGATATGTTGCTATTGTATGTAACCAGTAATCTTTATATGTTGCTGACATGGCAGCTAATTCAAATGCATGTCGCTATGTCACTGGTCATAAGATACAAAAGCTGTGCTTTACAAGTTCGTTACATATAATAACAATTGACTTGAAGTTGAATCGCCTCCTGTTTGACAATGATTCCCGTTGTATATAATTGCAGACTTTATTTTGGCAGAATAATAGATAAACTGATGTGTTTTCATTGTTTTATTTGTTCTTTTTATACCATCTATGTGAATAATCTGTGTATATGTATAATATAGAAATAATGGACAAAAGTTGGATGAAAGCTCATATAACAACTAAAACTTTTAAAGATGGAGTCAAGTCTTTTATCAATTTTGCTCGTATTGGAGCTATTAAAGGGGAAATCTCATGTCCTTGTAATAAATGTGGTAATGAAGGGTGGTTTCTTGTCGATGTTGTTCATCACCATATATTGCGACATGGTTTTTGTTCGGGTTACACACTTTGGACGCTTCATGGGGAGCTTGATACAACACCACCAATATCTCAACCTACTAGTGTTTTGGAAACTTCTCCGGTTATAGATGACATTAGAGGCTTAGTTCGGGATGCCTTGGGTGTAAACTCTTTAGATTCGAATAGTGAAGAGTCTAGTGAATCAACGCTTGAAGGAGATAGTGAAGGAGATAGTGAAGGAGATGTTGAAGGAGATATTGAAGGAGATAGTGAAGGAGATAGTGAAGGAGATAATGAAGAAGATAGTGAAGAAGATATTGAAGAAGGTTATGAAGAAGATATTGGTGAAAGGCCTCGTGTGGCTCCAAATTCTCAACAAAGAAAACGTGGTGATGAGGACATTCGATATAAGAAGTTGTTAGAAGAATGTGAGAAAGAACTTTATCCAGGGTGCAAGTATTCTAACTTGTCATTCACATTGCGAAGTGTTCTACATAGAGGATCCAAAAGATGTTAATGAGACACCGACTTGGCGTAGGACATATATTGAAATAGAGAACGAGTAACAACTACTTTTAGTCCTTTTAGTCTTTCCTTTCAAGCTTATTCTACTTCTTCTACCTTTACTCTTAGACTGCAGACTTTTTCTATTGTAAGTTTTCACTTTAATTCTCAATTTAGCTTAACTAGTTTTCTTGGCTAATTGTTAGAAAAGCCCTCAGTGAACCAATAGTGCCCTGCACCACTCAGATTTGGTGTGAGACAGCTTGTTCACAAGCTCATTACTGCTTCCCTAGTTTAGCTTAATGTCTGATTTTTGATTCTTTGGAAAGCTTTTAGTTTAGGCTTGTTAGATCTGTGCTTGCTTTAGCATTTAGAGCTTATTTGCCAACTTATATTCTGTCCTCAAGTTGCCCCCTTAGGCTGTTTGGTTTAAGCATATTTCTTAGATTTACTTTTTGATTGATCTTGCTTCTAGGTCTGTTCTAGCTTGTTCCTTTCATTGATTTAGTAATTGATTTTGAAAGTGGAAAGATTCTGTTGCATCTTATACTTCAAACTAGTCGAATTCTAGATGTAGATTATAAGAAGCAGTGGACTGGGTCATCTTAAGTTTGGAAATTATGTATTTAAACCATAAGTCAAAAGAATTCACAAGGTTAAAAACTGAGATTCTAAACACACTATACTGTACATGACTGACCGTTTGTGAAGTTTATTCTGCAACTATCAAATTATGCGTTTGTTACATATTACTTTTCATTTCTAAATATTGGACATAGACATGCTTCTTTAGATGTGTGATGGGCGTGGGATTGCGACCACGCAACAGGTTTTACCTCTCAAGGGATCTTGAGAAGCTTGCAATCCCACCAGGCAGTGTACCTGGTCGGTGTAGTATAGTGTAGTGGTAAGTACACGGGATTGATCGTTCTCTCACAGGGAATAGTGTTCGTTAGGTTAGAAAAACTACTCTAAAAGGTCTAAGGGTGAAGGAAGATTATTTTTGTATTTTTATATTTTTATGAAAGCAAGTAAAATCTCGGGTTTTGGAGGAGTGGGCAGAATTAGTTGCTAGTCAACTAACCCAAAAACTACAATTGCAAGAAAAATAAAATAACTAAACTATTGTGGTTGTGAAAACTTATATGGAGACAAATGTGTTTACTTAGACTTCCTTACTCCCTGACTATCTTCTACCGGTTAATTGGTGTATGTATTACTTGCGTGGATGACGGGTGTATTCCTTAACAATTCATGGGGTGGCATACATATCTCCCCAATTCTATGAGCTCTTATCTCCTCCTACAACTATGCGTACACATAATCATAGGGATTGTAAACAGTGGCTCATGCGTTAAATACTACCTTAATAACCTAGTATGCCTTAGTTACATGTTTCTTAAGACGTTCAAGCATGTTACCATATAGGAGTATTGCCAGTTTTCTTAAGCCTAACATTGATGAAACATTCATCCCAACAAAGTAATAACACACCAATCAACCAATAATTAATAGTTAGGTTTCATTAGATCTAAGCAAACACAAGAAAAATCTAGCCTAGCATGTTAATTGAAAGACAAGCATAAGATATAATTAACCAACACATAGACATATTGATTAATTTAAGTGAGGACTTATCTTTAATTGAACATGAAGGATTCAAGGGTGAAAAACCCTTGAAAATACAGCCAAATTCGTCTTTAGGGTTTTTCCCAAACTTGTACCAAAAGTTCCACACTAATGAATGAAAAATAGAAAAGTATATATAGATTTTACATTCTGACGGCGTCAGGTTATGGGTTCTGACGCCGTCAGCTCGCCGTCATTAGGGTTCTCGGATGGCCTAGATTTACTTCTGACGCCGTCACTCTTTATTTTGCTCTGGGCCGTCACTCTTTAAGTTAACACCTGACGGCCTACTTTCTCTAACACCTGACGCCGTCAGGTGTAAACATCTTGTTTTCTTCATAGGGCGTCTAGTGTAATCAGATTTCACTCCTTTGTCAACGTTGGCTGACGGCGTCACCTTGTGACTCTGACGCCGTCAGGTAGGAAATCCAGCTTCTTTTGAGACTTTGTCTTTTTCTTCACTTTTATGCTCCAAAAACGTCCAAATATGCATGTTTTCCAGAATTCTTCTCAAAAGTACCTAAAATGACAAAAGGAACGATTTAGGACAATATTTGATCACATTTACTCGAATTAGGGCTTAAATGACCCCTTAAAACGGGTACACTTTTCGTCTCATCAATGTGTTCCTAATATTTAATTTCGAATTCAAAGAGATCTATAAGACAAAGGAATTCACAAGCATAAGAGAGGGTCTGGCTGCTGGTGCATGTCACTGTCCAAAATGGTATGAGCTAGTGAGTGTGTAAACTTTATATTGGTTTCAATTCCACTTGTAGAATGCACATGCTTTAATGCCACTTTCACTTAAGATATAGCACGTGTTACACAAGAAGAACAGATAATTTTAGCTTCTGCGTTTAACAGCCAAAGATGAGTCAATGGGATCTTAAGTGCCTCTGGCTAACAAACTGCAGTTTTTTAATATGACACTTATTATAACTTCACATATATGGAGCTTACGAAAACTGAATATGTTTTAGACAACTTTAGGCTTGACACTAAAAGTAACTTCTTTGAATTCTAGATGTAGATTATAAGAAGCAGTGGACTGGGTCATCTTAAGTTTAGAAATTATGTATTTAAACCATAAGTCAAAAAAATTCACAAGGTTAAAAACTGAGATTCTGAACACATTATATTGTACATGACTGACCGTTTGTGAAGTTTATTCTGCAACTATCAAATTATGCGTTTGTTATATATTACTTTTCATTTCTAAATATTGGACATAGACATGCTTCTTTAGATGTGTTCCTAATATTTAATTTCGAATTCAAAGAGATCTATAAGACAAAGGAATTCACAAGCATAGGAGAGGGTCTGGCTGCTGGTGCATGTCACTGTCCAAAATGGTATGAGCTAGTGAGTGTGTAAACTTTATATTGGTTTCAATTCCACTTGTAGAATGCACATGCTTTAATGCCACTTTCACCTAAGATATAGCACGTGTTACACAAGAAGAACAGATAATTTTAGCTTCTGCGTTTAACAGCCAAAGATGAGTCAATGGGATCTTAAGTGCCTCTGGCTAACAAACTGCAGTTTTTTAATATGACACTTATTATAACTTCACATATATGGAGCTTACGAAAACTGAATATGTTTTAGACAACTTTAGGCTTGACACTAAAAGTAACTTATTATATGTGTTCTTGTTTACTTTAGTGCATATTACCACACACTGTGCTCTTGTTTGTTATGTCTGATTTTTGTCACCATATTACCATACTATACTTTGATTCTGATACTATATATAATTTGGCTTATTTTAACTTTCTTCTTTTTCTCTTTTGCTTATTTGAATAGGCTCATAATTTATTTGAGGTTTGGATAGCTTATTTACATATGTTCAAGCTTATTCGATTTATGACTTATATTGACCTCCTGCGGCTTATTTAGTTGTGTTAATTTTGGGTTCAAGAGAAACACCCAAGTGGGTGGTTAGTTGTTTTGATGCTTGGTAAACCAAGAGGGTGTGTCAATGCAAGAGACCCACCTAAGAGGGTGTGTCTTGGTTTTAATTCGGTTCAGCACCCAAAAGGGGTACGTTTTGTTTGTTTATTTTCTGCACAAGAGGGTGTGTTGGATCTGCTCATAACAGCCCCTAAAGGGTACATTTTGTTGCCTATTTTCCTGCACAAAGGGTGCATGTAGAGTTGCTGATTTCAGCCGCTAAAGAGTGAGTTTCGTTGCTTATTTTTCTGCACTAAATAGGGTGCGTTTGCTGCTGCAAAACAGCCCCAAAACAGCCCCATCAGCGGCCGTTTCTTGGCTGCAAAACAGCCCCAACATGGGGTGTGTTTGTCCGCTTATTTTCTGCACAAATAAGGTAAACTTGCCTGCTTATTTTCTGCACCAGAAGGGTGTTTTAGGAGTTGTTTAGTATTTACTATTTAGGATAATTCTATCTTTGAAAATCTACTAATTAGTATTTAGGAGTTGTTTAGATCAACTTATTTTATAAGGCCGCTTATGTATTTATTGGTAGAAATAAGCTAATAAGCTTCTCCCCTGGAATGCAGATTCAGAACTGAGCCACGGGTCTTGTACCAGATCATGGTGTTTTATCTTTATACAGATTCAAAACTTGAGCTACGGGTCTTCCTTCAGAAAATATTGTTTTGTTGTTCCAGAATTTGCAACTTGTTTTAGAAATTGTAACTTGTTCCAGAATTTGCAACTTGTTTTAGAATTTGTTTTGTTGTTCCAGAAAATATTGTTTTGTGTGTTTGAAATTGTGTTGTTCCTATAATTATGTAATATTTGACTTTTTAATTTTCAGAAATTATTAAAATTTGTTTCCAGAAATATTTATTTATTTGTTAAAAATATACATCTAAATTTCTTCACTTTTAAAAGTGTGAAGAATTTCTTTAAAGTCCTCACACTTTTACTTGAAAGAGTGAAGATTCCTTTAAAATCCTCACACTTTCAAGTGTGAAGAATTAATATCTCACATTAAAAGTGTGAAGAGTTGTTTCAAAATCCTCACACTTGAAAGTGTGAAGAATTAGAATCTCACACTTTTAAGTGTGAAGAATTGTTTCAAAAACTTCACACTTTAAAGTGTATAAATCTTCACATTTAAAAATGTGAAATTATTTGCTACACCAATATGGTTCACACACAAGCTAAGTGTGAACTTTTCAATTCCACACACTTTATAGTGTAAAAATATGCTTTAATAGGTGTGAAAAGTTGCCAATTTTGTTGTAGTGTGAAGACCTCAAATTTATACAAAATACTAGTTACTCTCTTCGACTATAGGCAAACAACAGGCAAAGACATTCTAGTTATTTTGTCATTTTGATTTATGTGAAATTAACTCTTTAAGTATCCAACTGCAGCCAACTACCTCCTGACTTGATATTAAAGGCTAACTTGAACGACTGCAGCCAACTACCTCCTGACTTGGTGTTAAAGGCTAACTTGAACGACTGCAGCCAACTACCTCCTGACTTGGTATTAAAGGCTAACTTGAACGGGAAAGGTAAATAAGAAGCAAAACCAAAAAACCTTCCAAACAAGACAGAATGCTAACTGAAGAAAGAAGTAAGTAAATGATGTTGAAAAGTCCATGATTGCATGCCACACTTGATTTTCATTTCTAGTATTTTTTTTTTCAATTCATCAACAAAAATCCCCTTTATTATATATCATCAACAAACTAACACAAAAACACACAAACAAATCCTCTCATCTTTAATCTATCTTCCTCTCAAGAGTAGTCATCATCCACCACCGTAGATCCATCGCCGTTAATATGTTAACATCAAGTGTTGATCTCACAATATAAATTCACACATCAGGAAAACACATACATAGTTCAAAATCATAACCACTAAAAAAAGAAACAAACAAATCTTTTTCAATTCTCTAGCCACGCCCATGCCTGGTGCCCTACCACACATGCCACCACGGATTGGACCAACTCCTAGTAGCATAACAAGGTGAACGGTTAATTTAAACCGACGTCAATGAGTTGTTCGTTCTGCAACGGAACAACTAAATGACGTCACTTTACATTAATCGTTCACCTTGTTAAGCCATAAGGAGTTAGTCCTATCCGTGGTGGCAGGCGTGGTAGGCCACCAGGCCGTGGTGAAAGACATGGGCGTGGTTAGAAGAATTGAAGAAGATTTATGTGTTTTTTTCTAGTAGTTATGATTTAGAAACTATGTATGTGTTTCCTGAAGTGTAAATTTATAAATGTGGTTAAAGAGTTGTGTTTAAATGCGCGTTAAAGGTTAGCACTCAGAGTCATGGATTGTGGTTGATGGTTTATCGATATGTGTGTCACCGCTTCGTTTGCATGTCACACGTATTAAAACAAAACATATTTCAAAATTAGGAAACTGCGTGTATTTTTATGTTTGTTTTTAACGAGTTGGATGTACCCGCCGCGTTGCGGCGGGGTAACCGCTGTTTTCGTAACACAGTGTTCATTTTATTTAGGAACGTGTAAACTTAGCGAATGTGTATTAGTTTAATCTATGACATTGTAAGAATTATCGTAGTTTCGTTTGGTTTTTTTCGGTTTTTATAGTTCTATTCTTTTGTATCCGTTCTCTAGAATAGCAACTGTAAAGTCCAGTTTCGTTCTTTTACATTACCAATATTTTTGTCTATGATCGATAGTTGTGAATTGCTTGGTCCAAACTTATGCATATGGATCCCAAAGTTACAGGCAGCCCAATAAGCTAAGGCTTGTGTGCCTCAGTAACAACATTATGAAGCTATATTTGTATTTGTCGTACGAAATATTAAAAAGATCAGGGTATGTTTTGTAAGGATTTTTTTTTTTTTTTTTTTTTTTTTTTTGGGTTGGATCGTTTTCATTGCCCAAAATACACATTTATTTAATTACAAAATAGTATTTCAATATTTGTTTGACTCCCCTCTATATTATAGTATTATTTTATGTCTTATGGAAGATTATTTTATACGGCATTGGACTTTGGTCCATTGAGAATAGTTAGATACAAGTGGGAAGGCGTCCGCTGCGTTGCAGCGGGAATTTTCGAGAAATTTTTGCGATAATCATTTACGAACAATGTTTGGGCGGGGCTTCTCGTTGTGAGATCGCGGTATGTATTTTGCCGACACGTGTTGTATTTGTTTGGAATAAATGTTGTGTCAAGCAATATTTGTAGCTGTCGTACAACATCCTTTTTAGAATGAATGTTGCGTCGGGCATCAATTTGTTGCGGCGGGACTAATTTTGGCCCTTATAGTTTTAAAGAAATTTAGGATACTTTTTAAAGTTATTTCATAAGTTAAAGGTGCATTTTAAAAATTATTTTATTTAAAAACTACATATATATTAAACTTCAACATTTTTTATAAAACGGTACGTAAGTCAAAAGTATATCAATATTGGGCTTGTTTTGTTCGTTATCGATAGGCCTTTTTGCCAGTATTTTTTTATTCACGAAACCGTTAAGTATCTGTTAATATATTTAGCAAATAAAGTTTGTTATATAAAAAAGTCGCAAACATTAAAAAGTTCAGGGTGTGTTTTGTAAATTTTCTTTATTTTTTTTGCTAATATTCCAAGGATATGGTTTTTCCCAACGTGTGGGTCGTTTTCATTGGGGAAAAGAAGAATTGTTTAATTACAAAATAATATTTAATGGCTCTTCATTATTTTATATACGTATCGGGATTTGATCCGTTGTGAATTGTAGTATATATATAGAATGCTAATAAAGTTCTTTTAAAGAAAGCGACAATTAATTTGAGTGTGTAGCGGCTTTTGGATTTTTGTGACTGTAAAAAGAAATATTGTCTATATCTAGAACATATCGTATTTGCAAAAAATGTTGGAAAATTTAGTGCACTTGAGGGATCAAATCATACTTGGAAATGGGTTTGGAGGTACGGAGTGTACACCCATCAAGTCCCTGATTACCCTGACTCAATAGTGGTTGTGCTAGTGTGAATCTGATTCTGCTGATGCATGAATCTGATTCTGCTGCTAGTGTTGTGAATCTGCTGCTAGGATTCTGCTGGTAGCTGATCCTGCTGATAGGATTCTGCTGCCAGTTGATCCTGCTGCTAGCTGATTCTGCTGATGACTCTGCTGCTAGCAGATTCTGCTGATGATAATGTAACTGTTTTGACCTATTCAAATGAAAGTTATATCTGCTCTTATGACCACGTTTAATTGGTCATGTAACCACTATCTTTGGCTATAATGGGGGTAATTATGTGGAGATTAATGGGCCGATTAATTCTCATAATTCTATTTGACTAGCCATGAGTACTTTCCTATTTAAGAGGAATTATGTTGAGCATAAAATACACACAGAAAACATAAACACTATAATACGCAAGGGTTGTTGAATTGTGCCTAATTCAATAACAAACATTTGGTCTTATCCCAAGTAGATATTCGTGATACCCAGGCATTAGGGTCGAATAATTTACTTTGGAAAGTGATAACACGATTCCAAGTGATATCCGGTAACCATTAATTTGGTACGTAGCTAGGCTTTTGATTATCCTACCCTGTTCTGGGCTCATAACCACCAACAATCAAAGTAAACTATTTTGTGATAATCAATAGCTGCTGCTATGAGGCAAATGGCTGCTAACTTTTCCAAACTGGAAAAGTTTGAAGGTGTTGACTTCAGGAGATGGCAAAAGAAGATGCACTTCTTGTTGACTAGCATGAGTGTTGTGTATGTCCTGAACACTGCTATTCCAGAGGATCATGGAGATGATGCTACTGTGGAACAGATAAGAAAGAGGAGCAAATGGGAGAATGATGACTATGTTTGCAGGGGTTTAATTCTCAATGGTATGTCTGATTCTCTCTTTGACATTTATCAGAATGTTGAATCTTCCAAAGAACTTTGGGATTCCTTGGAAGCCAAATATATGGCTGAGGATGCTTCAAGTAAGAAGTTTCTTGTAAGTAATTTCACAAATTACAAAATGACTGATTCAAGACCAGTCATGGAACAATACAATGAACTTCTTGGTATACTTGGAAGGTTTACACAACATGAATTGAACATGGATGAGGCTATTTCAGTCTCTTGTATCATTGACAAACTCCCTCCTTCTTGGAAAGATTTCAAGCATACCTTGAAACATAAGAAGGAGGAACTGACTCTTGTTCAGTTGGGTAGTCATCTGCATATTGAGGAATCCCTCAAGGCGCAGGATAATGACAAGCCAAAAAGTAGCAATGCTACTGGTGCATCTGTTGTCAATATGGTGGAACATAACAATTCCACCAGGTACAATGACAACAAAGGCAAGCGTAAACATCATGATAACACAAGGGCTGATCCTAACAAGAAGGTAACACCTACTTGTTGGAAATGTGGCAAACCTGGTCACATTAAAAGGGATTGCAAAGGTGTTAAGGTTGGTGGTAAAACCAATGGATCAGGCACTAGTGGTTCAGGAAGTGGTGGTCAAGCCAATTCACTGAAAGGTCAGAATATGTTTAATGAATCTCTTCAGGTTTATTATGTTACATATGTATCTGAATCTAACTATGTGCAGGATGATGATGTTGCGTGGTGGGTTGACTCTGGAGCAACTGTTCATGTGTGCAAAGATAGATGCTGGTTCAAGACTTATGAGTCACTGAATGATGGATCTATTCTTCACATGGGAAATGAGTCAACAGCCTTGGTGCATGGTCGTGGTTGTGTAGATCTTAATTTTAGTTCTGGAAAGATTGTAACTTTGTTTAATGTTATTCATGTTCCTGATATAAGGAAAAACTTGGTTTCTAGTAGTGTTTTGAATAATCATGGATATAAACAAGTTATTGAATCTGATAAGTTTATTTTGTCTAAACATGGTGTTTTTATTGGTTTTGGCTATTTGTGTAATCAAATGTTCAGGCTTAATATTGTCAATAATATTGTTAATTCAGCCTTTATGTCAACCTCTAAAATGAATGACTCTACCCTTTGGCATGCAAGACTTGGCCATGTACATTATAAAAGGATGCAAGATATGTCTAAGGATGGGTTAATCCCAGCTTTTGACATGGACACTGAAAAGTGTAAAACTTGCATGTTGACCAAAATAACTAAGAAACCCTTTCAAGGTGTAAAAAGAGAGACTGAGCTCTTGGAGCTAATACACAGTGACCTGTGTGATTTGCATGCCACTCCCTCTTTGGGGAACAAGAAGTACTTTGTGACATTTATTGATGATGCTTCTAGGTTTTGTTATGTCTATCTATTACATACTAAGGATGAAGCATTAGATAAATTCAAAGTGTTTAAAACTGAAGTTGAATTGCAACTTGGGTCCTTGATCAAAAGATTCAGGACTGATAGGGGAGGTGAATACATGGATCATTTGTATTTTCAGTCTGTTGGTATAATCCATGAAACGACTGCCCCCTATACTCCTCAACAAAATGGTATCTCTGAAAGGAAAAACAGGGTACTGAAGGAGATGGTTAATTCCATGTTGTCCTATTCAGGACTAAGTCAAGGGTTCTGGGGTGAAGCTATGTTAACAGCTTGCTATTTATTAAATAGGGTTCCCAATAAAAGGAACAAGGTTACCCCTTATGAACTCTGGACTAAAAAGAAACCCAACCTGAATTATCTCAGGGTGTGGGGTTGTAGGGCTGTTGTAAGACTCCCTGATCCAAAATTGAAAACTTTGGGTGAAAGAGGCATTGAATGCATCTTTGTTGGATATGCTGAGCATTCCAAGGCTTATAGGTTTTATGTTATTGAACCTAATGAATCTCTTTCAATTAACTCTATAATTGAATCAAGGGATGCACTTTTTGATGAGAATAGATTCTCTTCTATCCTTAGACCAAGTCGGATTCCAAATGGAACCAATGACAATGGTGCTTCAGAAGTATCTGATGAGGTTCCTGCTGAGGTTGTGGAACAACAACCTGAACATGAGCTCAGAAAGAGCAAAAGGGTCAGGACTCCAAAGTCATTTGGACCTGAGTTTCAACTATATCTAGTTGAAGGAACAAGGAGTGAGGTCTCTGACCAATACTCCTATTGCTTCATTGTAGAGGATGATCCCAAAACATTTGAAGAAGCAATGAAGTCCTAGGATGTTGCTTTCTGGAAAGAAGCAATAAATGATGAGATGGATTCCATCATGGGCAACAACACTTGGGTGTTGGTTGATCTACCACCAGGTTGCAAACCTCTAGGTTGCAAATGGATTTTCAAAAGGAAAATGAAGGTAGATGGAACTATTGAAAAGTTAAAGGCTAGATTAGTCATTCAGGGATTTAAACAAAAGTCCGGGATAGACTACTTTGATACTTATGCCTCTGTGGCACGTATCAGTACCATAAGATTGCTGATTGCTTTGGCATCAATTCACAATCTGATTATACATCAGATGGATGTGAAGACAGCTTTCTTGAATGGTGAATTGGATGAGGAGGTTTACATGAACCAACCTCAGGGCTTCATCATGTCTGGCAATGAAAACAAGGTGTGTAAACTGATTAAGTCTCTGTATGGGCTGAAACAGGCAACTAAGCAATGGCATCAAAAGTTTGATGAAGTGGTTTTGTCTAGTGGTTATGTTCTTAACCAGGCTGACAAATGTGTATATAGCAAATTTGATGAATCTGGTAAAGGAGTCATCATTTGCCTATATGTTGATGACATGTTGATCTTTGGCACTGACCAAAATCAAGTTGACCTGACAAAGGAATTTTTGTCATCAAGGTTCTCCATGAAAGATATGGGGGAGGCTGATGTTATCCTTGGTATAAGGATTAAACATGAAAGGAATGGTATATCAATTTCTCAGTCTCATTACATTGAGAAG
>LBNU01010610.1:6927-34580 GCA_014162995.1 Artemisia annua
CCATTACTTTCCTTGTCAACCAAACCAGCATCTAATGCTTTATCCATATTAACTTTCCCTTCTTGAGTATGCGATTTACTTTCATTCACCCTTCTGTTAAACTCTCTTTCATGAAGTATTCTTTCAGCAATCAACTTCTCAAGAGAATCCATTAGTTGGAGCAGTATGTCTTTGAAACTTTAAAAACCAAGTCGAGTGTATTCAAGAAAGTACTTGCTTGCTATGAGAGAGTCATCGTCCGAATATAACCTCGTACGGATGAATTGCTGAAACTGTTTCTTAAGTACACAAAAGCAAGCTGTGGATCCATTCTCGTGAAGCTCTTCTTTGTTAAGTTGATTTTCAAGTTGATCCATGTTGAGGAACATCGTATGAGTGAAAATCTCAAGGTCTTCTCCAAAGAAGGATGGAAATGCCTGTTTGAATCCATTCTCGAGACGAGTGCCAGCTAAGTCTTTTTTTGATAGAAGCTTAAGGTGTGAATGAAGTAATATAAAAGACGCCATGCATTTTTCTTTGCATAATTTCACAACTGGATCTTCAGAATCATCAGTAGCATGTGTGTCGTACACTGGGTCTGTGTCATCCATGTGAAGTTCCTGCATGCTTGTCATTAACAAGATGATACTCGCAAGATTTAGGAAAATCACGCAGAGTAACGTTTAGATACTCGCAAGATAAGATCCTTACTCGCAAGCGATAAGGAATAAACAAGGCTTACTCGCCAAAAAGTTGATACTCGCAAACCAAAATTTTGATACTCGCAAAACCAACAGTTTGATACTCGCAGAAACCAAACGTTGATACTCGCAAAAAACACTGAAATTTTGATACTCGCGAAACCTTAATTTTCTCTTACTCGCAAAAGAAACCAAATCACGTTCTGACCAAATTTTGCGAATCTAAGTGAGTACCAAACGAGAGTTTTACCCAATCTAACGTAATAGAAACTTTTACTACACGAAAACTAAACCCAACGAGTACAAAACTAAATGTAACGAGCCCTAAAACGAACCAAACGAGATCAAAAACTACCCAAACTAATCTAAAACAACCTCTAATATCCCTAGGCGAATGATACCACTTGTTAGGTCACCATGTTAAGCATATTCAACCATAGATCTAATAGAAAGAAATAGAATAGATGAAGAGAGATTTAGAGATTTAGAGAGAGAAAGTTAGAGAGAGAGAAAGAGAGATGGAAGGAACTCTATTAATATGATGTAATGGAAATTGATAATGCATTAAGAGAACCAACAAGCCCTAATGAGGGCTTACAATATGTATTTATAGGAAGTCCAAGAGGCACTAGATACTTCTACTATTTTACCATTTCACCCCTTGGACTTTTACATATCATGAAATTACATCATAAACTTTCATAACTAAATGATCAAATGTAAAACATAATAAGTCTAATATAGCAACCTATTACAAACTAATGACCGACACTTTGTAAATGTGAAACGTGTTCCTAACAACTGCCCAATTCTTAAACACCAAATCATCCTTCTTAATCAGATTCATAAAAGACATGAACCTATTAAATGAGTTTACCTTCAAAGCATACAAATTCCCATTCCAAGATATATGCTCTTCATCTATGTAATCCAGGGTGTCATCTCTGTTCCAATTCAATTCTTCCAGTCCCTTCACTAAAGAGCATTCAGTGTTTGGATCTATGGATGCAAAGTAATCTTCCATGAACCTATTATGTTCTGTTATTACTTCTTTTGGCCCCCAGATTGATTCATTGTTGCTTTCCATCTATGTACCACTAGTTCCTTCATCATACATGTACTTAATATTGCACATGTTGTTGTTGATTTGCACTGTGTATCCTCATAACTGAGTATGTTAAGAGATACTTCAGGGGTATACTGTACCTTGCTAATCACCATGTCCCCATACTTTGTGTTTACTCTAGCATCTCCTATCCCATATGAGAAGATGAACTTCTTTTCATTCTCCTCTTTCCCTATCATTTTAAACTTATACTGCAACTCTTGGAACAATTCATTTCTAGGACACATGTGAAACTTATAGATGCAACTTACATACCAAACTTGATCCCAGGTTTTGTCATTCGAACCTTCTACTATATAGTCTGCAATTATGTGCACTTTCTCAGGGTATCTTGCCCCTTCTGCAGCAACTTCTTCCTTGGTATTCATCTCTTGTTGCAATTCTATGCCTGCCAATTTCTTTGTTTCCACAATCCCAGTATGCATGTCCCCTTTCCTTACATATGTAGCACCTTACCTTTTTGTCCCTTTTTGTTTTCACTGCAGTCTTTTCATGACCTTTTGAGTCGTCCTTTTTCTTTGAAGCATTNTAGAAAGAAATAGAATAGATGAAGAGAGATTTAGAGATTTAGAGAGAGAAAGTTAGAGAGAGAGAAAGAGAGATGGAAGGAACTCTATTAATATGATGTAATGGAAATTGATAATGCATTAAGAGAACCAACAAGCCCTAATGAGGGCTTACAATATGTATTTATAGGAAGTCCAAGAGGCACTAGATACTTCTACTATTTTACCATTTCACCCCTTGGACTTTTACATATCATGAAATTACATCATAAACTTTCATAACTAAATGATCAAATGTAAAACATAATAAGTCTAATATAGCAACCTATTACAAACTAATGACCGACACTTTGTAAATGTGAAACGTGTTCCTAACAACTGCCCAATTCTTAAACACCAAATCATCCTTCTTAATCAGATTCATAAAAGACATGAACCTATTAAATGAGTTTACCTTCAAAGCATACAAATTCCCATTCCAAGATATATACTCTTCATCTATGTAATCCAGGGTGTCATCTCTGTTCCAATTCAATTCTTCCAGTCCCTTCACTAAAGAGCATTCAGTGTTTGGATCTATGGATGCAAAGTAATCTTCCATGAACCTATTATGTTCTGTTATTACTTCTTTTGGCCCCCAGATTGATTCATTGTTGCTTTCCATCTATGTACCACTAGTTCCTTCATCATACATGTACTTAATATTGCACATGTTGTTGTTGATTTGCACTGTGTATCCTC
This sequence comes from Artemisia annua, assembly GCA_014162995.1. Lineage (NCBI taxonomy): Eukaryota > Viridiplantae > Streptophyta > Magnoliopsida > Asterales > Asteraceae > Artemisia > Artemisia annua. The sequence continues at coordinate 9,981 of LBNU01010610.1, forward strand.
ATAACTGAGTATGTTAAGAGATACTTCAGGGGTATACTGTACCTTGCTAATCACCATGTCCCCATACTTTGTGTTTACTCTAGCATCTCCTATCCCATATGAGAAGATGAACTTCTTTTCATTCTCCTCTTTCCCTATCATTTTAAACTTATACTGCAACTCTTGGAACAATTCATTTCTAGGACACATGTGAAACTTATAGATGCAACTTACATACCAAACTTGATCCCAGGTTTTGTCATTCGAACCTTCTACTATATAGTCTGCAATTATGTGCACTTTCTCAGGGTATCTTGCCCCTTCTGCAGCAACTTCTTCCTTGGTATTCATCTCTTGTTGCAATTCTATGCCTGCCAATTTCTTTGTTTCCACAATCCCAGTATGCATGTCCCCTTTCCTTACATATGTAGCACCTTACCTTTTTGTCCCTTTTTGTTTTCACTGCAGTCTTTTCATGACCTTTTGAGTCGTCCTTTTTCTTTGAAGCATTGTATGCTTCATTTTCAAGAACTTTCTTCACCAACATCTCTTTACCCTTTGGAGAAATACTTTTCCTTCTAGAGTTCCATTGGTACACTATTTTAGGAGTTTCTCTAAATAAATACCTTCCTGATTGAAATCCAGATGATGGCCTTTCCCATGGATTAGAGCCGTGGCTCTGATACCATTTGTTCACAGGATATTGGCCTATCAATCTTTGTTTCAGTGTATGTTTCATGGTTGTGAATGTTGTGTAATTTTGAGTATGCAATATGACAGTAATAAGAGCAATATTTGTTGCAGTAAAATGATGTATTGGATAGATAATTGATCACATTTACAATGTACTGCAATACACCTATTTATATGTTTCTAGTCGACACTAATATGGCAGTTACAGTTACCCAACCATTGTGACCCTTGGGAATAACTGTCAACCAACTTAACCACCATTTAACTAGAGTTTAACTACATTAACTAACTGCATGGGTTCCTACTTTGACCCATTTGCAGTGACTACATTCGACATAAACATAAACTATGGTACATAATTCTATAATTAAACATTGTCTTAATCATAAGTAAACTATATCTTTTGATCTAAATGAATTAGAGGCTAACAGACCAAACAAGCTACGCTCTTCTCACGTACATATCCATCAAATTCCAAAGATCAATTAGCTGAGTTGCCAACTCTTGAAGCTGCAGAAAAGAAACTGAAACATGCTCAAAATACACGATTAAGATGCTACAACAGACCTTCATGTACCTTAAATTAAAAACTATTATAGACGTTAGTTCTTTCTTCTTCTTTTTTTTATTATTTTTTAATTATTATTGTTATTATTTTTTTTTGGGCAAAATACTATTGGTACTAGCTTCGCGTAAACTAGATTGAAGATGAAATTTCACTAAATAACTATGGATTATAGAAAATGTCCATTAAAGTCAAAAGTTTTGTCTTTTACAAAGCAGATGCATTCTCGTGTTTGCAGAAATATTCAGGATACAATGTGAACTAAACACTTCTATTAAGCTTTACTAAAATAAATAAATAAATAAATAAATAAATAAATAAATAAATAAATAAATAAATAATGGGGCAAAATGATGTACCTTCTTCAACCGTTGCTTCTTATCTTCATTTAAAGCTAAGATGGTGTTAGCAATCCTAGCTAGTGTGTCATTGCTAATGCTTTTAGATTGTACGCCCGTTGCATCATTCAAACTTTGATGAACCTCTGTCACTGTAGTGTAAATGATGAACCCAAGAACTGCACAAAGATCATGTACCGTGGTCACGATTTAAAAAAAATGAAAGTCGCAAGTGAATTACGTACGATTCTGACAGACGATTTCTCTCGAAGAGATGCAAAAAGAGTTGAAAGTTCAAGTTTAGAATCTGCCAATGCCTGAAGAAGGCGTGCCTGTAACACCCCCATTTTCACATTTCGCAACGGATTTAGGGTTGGGGTATTACTTCATGATATCACAGTTACAGTAATAGAAAATGACTCGAAAAGAGACGTTTTTAGAAAATGAGTTACCATTCAATAAAATCATCAGAGTTTTATGAAAGAAGGTCCCCAAAATCTAAGTTTGTTATGAAACTTGAATGATAACTGAGTGAAAAGTCCTGCAAGGCTTTTGTACCACTCCATGCCATAACTTCCACAGAGCTTTGCTACCTAGAATACATGCTTAAAAGTCAAAACTAGCTGTTGAGTGAGATTCATAGGTTTAGGCTATGGGTGAATACAAGTTCCCTGGGTTCAGATGTTACACCCATCTGGAAAAATGTTATGTGTGTGTGTGTGATAATTGTGATGCATGCACAATTATCAAGTGTGGGGTATGTTGCACTAAGCTCATGAAACCGCATTGACAGTCCGGGTCATGGGGGATGCAGACCCAACCATGAGGGGACAAGTAGGATAACTTGCCAAAGTTAATCCTTTAAGGGTTTCAAGTATAGTACTTATTGGTTACCCGGCTGAGGTAAACCAATGGGAGTTGTCAAACTCCAATAGATCTATCAACTATACTCGCGTTCACTTGCGTAAAACCCGCAAGTGATTATGGCTCATGAATTTTAGTTATGTAATGGTGTAAGAAATAGTATCACTCGTGCAACAACCAAAGAAAAAGACTTGTATTCGGTTTTTAAAGCAAGTAGCATGTATCCCCCTCACAGGGTTTGTAAAACATTTAGAAAGCGTTTAAAAGGTGTGAAGCTATGAAAACTCACCTGGGCTTAAGGCTATGTGATTGATGTTAGAGTGACTAGAGGTCTAGGCTGCTTACTCACGTATCTTGAGGTCTATTAAGTGTTTTATCTTAGGATTCATAGATATAATATAATACCATTCAGGCCATCGTAATCCAGAAGTATAACTCCTCATATGAAGTTCCCTACTATTGTATTATGCTGCCAACATAATACCGTTCGGGCCCTCATAATTCAGAAGTATATAACTCCTCACTTCGAAGTTCCTTACTATTGAGTTATATTGTTATTAGGGTTTAGTTATAACATAACACCGTTCGGAACATCATAATTCAGAAGTACATGCAATAATCCTTTGAGGAGCCAGGGCACTTTAAATCGTAAACCCAACAGACTTATCATAACGAAATATCCACATAGTACTCCTCACATGAAGCTCCCTAGTATTGTGTTATGCTTCTAACTTAAAAATAGGTCTGCTATATATATGAAAATAGTTTACTTTATAACCTTTAAGTTTAATATATTTACTAAATCTACCCAATACTTATAATACTTATATTACCTAAGTTTTTAACTATCTAGACATCACATATTTAGTCCCTATACTTCTATATTTTAAAGAAATGACAGAAATGACCCTTGGACTTATAAGTTTTCAAAATTTACCATTTATACCCTTTGTTTTATAACTTTTGCAAAACTAGTCCTTATAAGTTTATAACTTTCTAACTTTTTATCCTAAGGTTATATATCTTTTCAAAAAGGGTCCTTATACTTATAACTTCTAAGAAATGTCAAAAATAGTCCCTAGACTTAATATTTTCAAAAAGTGTCCATATATACCCCTATGCATGGAAAGTTTTGTAAAACTAGTTCTAATTCCATGCAAACTATATTTTTATGAAACCAAAGGGTTTTCTAGCTTATGGTTTACTAATATAAGCTTAAATAAGTTATCTAGACTAGCTTATGACTTATGAAATGGCTTATAGTATAAAAATAGCAATTCGACTCATTTTAGGGTTTTAAAAAGTTAACGAGCTAGTTTTTGTGATCAAGGCTTAGGCAAGGGGTTCTAAGGGATCTAAGGCATCCTATATCTATCCTAGAACTAATCTAAAGCTAAAGGAATCAAAATGGAAAGCTTACTTGACTAGGGGAGGGTTAACGAGGGGTTAACTAGGGTTTTAGGGTTTCTCGGCCTAAAATGGAACTCACAAGGCCTAAGACTTCTAGTGCTCGACTTCTAGGACTACTAGGACTTGTATACTACTACTAGGACCAGAATATATGAGGTGAAGAGAAGAGAATAGGTGTGGTTTGGAATGAGAGGGTAACGAGCCCTTTTATAGGGTCGTTTGGAGTAGCGACCAAGAAATGTGTGATGTGGTTTTGAGGAGGGGGAGGGTTGAGTAAGCTAAGCTAGGGGTGGTCGTGTAGGGTCTAAAGGATGACTAGGAAGAGCTATGGAGGGCTAAGAGGCGGTTTGGGAGGTTTTGTGGTGGTAACGAAGCCATAGAGGCGGTTTAAGGGTACTAGGTGACGAGTAGGTGATGGAGGTGGGTGCTAAGGTGGTTGGTTGTGACAAGATGATGGGTAAGCTGCCTAGGAGGCTGCTAGGGAGTGGTGGTAGGGTGCTTGGGTGTTTATAGAAGGTTATGTTTAGGTTTAAGCTTAGTTTAGGACTTAAACTAGCTTAGGGTGTAATTAGGGTTTTACCTAGGGTTTTGTGCCTAGATTAGTATCCTATTAGTGTCTAGTGACTAATCTTAAGTCCTAAGGGGCTTATACTAAGTGGTGGTAGCTTATAGGAAAAGTTTGGGAAGGTTTGACCTAGTTCCTGGGAAGTTATAACCTAGTTATGGTTTTGTGCTTAAGAGGCTTGTATGTAAGCTCTAATGGGTTGTACTAATGCCTAGGGGTCCTAAGGTATCCTAATATTCATAAGGTAACTCATAATTAAGCCTTGAACACTTTTAAACTAGTTCAGATAAGCAATTAGGGTTTTGTAAACACATAGGCCTAATTAGGGCTTAATTAGTGTTAGTAAGGTTTTGTGATGAGATTAGTGTTTTATATTGGTGTTTTACTTATTATGGTGTTGTTGTAATCCTATGCTTGATATACCAGGAGTTTATAGGGTGTGTGGGTAGAGATATTACCTTGTGTAGATACATGAGCAGGCCTAGAGAGTCACTTATGTAATGATATGCATGTAAAAAACAAAAATTTACCTGGGGTAATACCTACTATAGGTATTTGTAATGGGAATGATAGTGATGAGATTTTGTGAGTTGCTACAGTGCCCTTGGCTTTGCAGCTTTGTCAACTTTCCTCTTGTTAAGCACTCCTGCTCTAATTGAAGAAGCATCTTATCCCTCCCCTCGTCGGTTTCACCTACCTCGTCCCAAATTTTCTGCATCAATATGAAATAGTTACTCAATGGTCAGTTTGGATACCAGAAAATGTTTGACTTCTATAAAAATTATCAACCACTTAAATAGCTAATTCTAAGTTTCTAGCCAATATTCTTTGAGTGAAAGTGAAAGAAAAAGAATTTCCAACTATAAAATTAGTATAAAACTATCATGTAAAATCATAGCTCACCTGCAACTGATGAAGTAACGAGCCACAGGCCCACAGGTTGTTTCTCCATTAACAGGATTTTGGACATCCACCTTTTTTTTGAACGGCAATTAATTAAAAACTAGCAAGATGCTAGAATATCAAAGATACGAAGAGTTCATACAAGAATTTATAGGATTGTCTAACCACTCAATCCAATTAGGTTTCACGATCCTATTACAATTTAAAATCCATGAGTGCGAATGCACCTTTATCTCCTCTTCAAGTGTATCTTTTCTTGGCGGCTTCAAGTCAAAACAAACTCGATTCCTATATCTCCAAATTACCCGGGTTGTGGTTTGAACCACAACGTCAAAGCATGCCTTTACTTCATCATTTAAGTTAACAGCTTCCTCCCATTTTAATAGATCATGAACAGCTTTTGGATAGTCATTCAAACCCCACAATGTCACGATCTTCTTCCACAGATGTGTGGCCAAGGGGCATTCAACGAATAGATGTTGGGAGGTCTCAATGTCACCATCACAAATAGGGCATAGAGACGAATTGAGGTCCACCCCACGACTGTCTAAATTTCTTCGTGTTGGTAAACGGTCTTGTAATAGCCGCCAAGAGTGAATATTTAACTTGATGGGGAGACACTTGTTCCATCTTGTCAGATTACTGTCTTAGAGAAGGGTAAATTGTTCAATAGCCTTTCTCATGGAAGAGACAGTAAACACATCCGTAGGGTTTAAAGAGTATGTCCACGAGTCAGGTCTTACAATAGTGTCAAAATCATGAAGCATATTAATAAGCCCAATTAGTTGAGCCTGTTTAGGCCGTCCCTTATTGGCCGACGCCAACTTAAATTACGTGCTCGCTTCCCATCTGTTGTAATGCAAATATCTCTGATCTTGCACTCTTTGTTTACTTCTAATACATACAATCTGGGAAATGAACGTTTTAGGCTACAATTACCAAACCAAACATCATTCCAAAAGCTAAAACGTGATCCATCCCCCCACACTCCTGATGAATATTGATTGTAGACAAGTATTGGCACAAGAGAGTTGCTTATCCAAGCATAAGATATTTCTCCAAGGGCTCAATGATTTCGAAATATTATTAGCTAGTTTGACCGAATCCGCCATAAACCCCAAGAATCGAAGTAATAACATGCTTCCAAAGAACATTTTGTTCCGTATGGAACCGCCACCACCATTTTACCAACATGGCCAAGTTAGATGCATAAAGATTTCCAATACCGAGACCCCCACAGCTAGTAGATGAACAAACTTTCTTCCAAGCAATCCAAGCCATTTTGTTGTTGTCAATTGAGCCACCCCAAAAGAAGTTTCGCCTAAGCTTCTCAAGATAATTCAAAACACATTTAGGAGCTAAGAAAAGGGAGAAGAAATATGTACCAAGTGCCCCAAGAATTGACTTTACAAGAGTGAGTCTACCCCCATAAGAGAGAGTCTTCGATTTCCAAGCACTTAGTCTATTAAGAAACTTGTCAATGATCGGTTTCCAACTATTTGGTTTGTTCATGTTTGCTCCTATGGGAATGCCGAGATATGAGAATGGGAGTGTTGTCGTTTGACAATTTAGTGCCAAAGCAAAATTGTGGGTTTCATTGTCATTTACACCTACTCCAAAAAGTTTACTCTTACAGAAGTTAACTTTCAAACTGGATGCCAAATTAAAGCATCTCAAAATTCGACAAAGGTTTTTTGGACATCCACCTCTGCCATTTGGAATCACCAGAACCTGTTATGAATCAACAGTTAGCACTCAAAAAATATACTACTTATTTTACCTTTGCATTTTTAAGGCAAGCATTACTCTCGGACCATCCGCTTTTCGTTTGCTTTGCAGTTTTAATTTATTTTCTGTTTGACAAACTCTCAATGTTACCGCTGCAACACTGTGAGTGTGAGAGAGGGTGTTAGATAATAAAGACCCGTAAGCCCGTTGGGTTTGACCAATTTAGTTTCAAGGGTTAGGTTAGTTTGTTTTTTATATAATGTTTTGTAGCCTTCATTGTTTAGTGAATCTGATTAATATAGTTTTTCAGTACTCCCTCTTTGATTTCTACAGGTTTCACCTACCCCGTCCCAAATTTTCTGCATCAATATGAAATAGTTACTCAATGGTCATTTTGGATCCCAGAAAATGTTTGATTTCTATAAACATTATCAACCACTTAAATAGTTAATTCTAAGTTTCTAGCCAAGATTCTCTGAGTGAAAGTGAAAGAAAAAGAATTTCTGACTACAAAATTAGTATAAAACTATCATGTAAAATCATAGCTCACTTGCAACTGATGAAGTAACGAGCCACAGGTTGTTTCTCCATTAATAGGATTTTGGACATCCACCTCTGCCATTTGGAATCACCACAACCTGTTATGAATCAACAGTTAGCAATCAAAAAATATACTACTTATTTTACAAAGTTATGGTGCCGCCAGTGTTGTGCTTATAGTAGCGACAGTCGTATGTGTGAAGATTTAGTGGTAAACTTGGATATTGACATGTCTAAGATTTCCGTATGCATCTTATCTATAATTAGGATCTCAAATTTGGACCAGTTTGTTCACAACAATAGCAAATGACATATCGTGTTTGTTTGCTTAGATTCTTTGTACTAGTATTGACGTATCAATATACTTAGGGCTTACATATATGTTGTGATGTTACGTTACAATAGCAAATGACATCTCGTGTTTGTTTGGTTAGATTCTTTGTACTAGTATTGACGTATCGATATACTTAGGGCTTATGTTTATGTTGTGACGTTATACGTTACAACAACAAATGACCTCTCGTGTTTATTTGCTTAGATTCTTTGTACTAGTATTGATGTATCGATATACTTAGGGCTTACGTTTATGTTGTGATGTTATACATTACAATAGCAAATGACGTCTCGTGTTTGTTTGGTTAGTTTCTGTGTACTAGTAATGACGTATCGATATACTTAGGGCTTACGTATATGTTGTGATGTTATACATTACAATAGCAAATGACGTCTCGTGTTTGTTAGCTTAGATTCTTTGTACTAGTATTGACGTATCGATATACTTAGGGCTTACATATATGTTGTAACGTTATACGTTACAATAGCAAATGATGTCCCGTCTTTGTTTGCTTAGATTCTTTGTACTATTATTGACGTATCGATATACTTAGGGCTTACGTATATGTTGTGATGTTATACTTTAACTATCTATAGCATGACGACATGCCATAGATGGTTTAACGCGTGAAAGGCGTTGTTATATACGGTAATTACGATTTCTAATAAAATTTATCCAAAGCACAGACACTACAATTTTATGATGTACAGACCGTCTCTTACTCAACATGATCATTATAAAGCTTAAGAGTTTCACGACAAGATCTTTATTATTATTTTTCTTAATAGATCTTCGTTTCTTACATGTCACATATCATATTACTGAGTCATTATGAGTTGCCTTACGTTAAACAGAATCACATTGTTTTTGTGTTAGTCATTGCTAAAAAGCATAAAACATGTGAACGTCTTCACATTTAGCTTGATTATTTTACGTTAACTTTATCTATACTACTATATAAAGCATTTAATTTGTGGACTCCACCAAAAATTAAGATAAGGAGCTCAAATTATGGAGTGACATGTGTCACTTCTCAACTAAAAAATCACCTTTATTTTACAAATTGAAATATCTTTTAATCTATTTATTTTTCTAATGATCTAATTTCACCATATCTTCTAAAATTTTGTGCTCTTTAATTCAACATCCATTTTGATATATTTTTATGACTTAGGATCAAATGAGAAGAATTTCTTAAAATAAGAAGGATGAGAAATAACTATAATCACATATTAGAGATGCATCGACTTGAATTAGATGCATCTCCAATCTTTTAGATGCACCATAACATATTTTCTAGCTAAAAAGTAGATGCATATACATATATTAGATGCATTTGAGCAAGTTAGGAAAATCCTATGTATTTTTCGTCCTCTGCGGGTCAAATTGCAAGTACTACTTTGCATCGTTTTCACTTCAAAATTACTTTTGAAACTAATAGGGATGCATCTAAATGAGTAGAGGTGCATTTAATTCAAGTCGACGCATCTCAAATATGTAGTTATAGTTATTTCTCATCCTTCTCATTATAAGGTTTCTTCTCACTGGATTTTTATAAGATTTTAGTTTTTGTGCTTTTAATGGGTTGTTTTGATTCAAAATTTTACAACTTAACCTTATTTGAATCAATACAAACTTGATTCGTCCAAATTATAACTTTTGGGGGAGTGTTTGACGGGTAAAAAATTGTGAGGGTCTTTATGCGAGAATAATAATGTCACGGGAAAGTTACGAGAAACCCAAACAAACACATATACTTTCGGAGTGTTGTAACGAATTCACTAAGCGGGTACGGAATTGTGGGAGAGTTGGATTAGCAATTCATTCATTATATTTCTATTATAACTATATTTTTTCGCCGCCGCATTGCGCGGGTATCCAACTAGTTATATGGAATGTAACCAACAATGATTCTTACGGTTTTGCAGATATACGAATCACATTTTTCTTGGTAGCGACTGAAATCCTGTTACTTTAATACTCGTCTTTCCATCATACAATGTCACTATCTCCTTCATGCCTCGCACCCTCTACCACCACCTTTTTTTGTGTATAAGAAACTGCCAATTAACAAAGATTCACATCAAACTCTTTCTATCTAGCACTCTTGAAAATGGACCCTAACATCCAGATAAGATGCCCTCGTTGTTGCCTAAGGCTACTTGTCAAGGAGGTGAAACTTTCACCTAAAGGCCCCACATCACGCGCTGTATTCCTTGTCCTCAATCTCAATTCACGCTTGAGCACATCTCCCAAAATAATATTTGGTGAAGCCTTCACTAATTGTAAAAGCTGAAAAAATGGGCCCACCATCTCCTTTATCACTTTGTACCCATCTCCTTTACCACCTTGTACGTGGCAATGTATCATTTAGAAATTTTTACTCTAAAATTAAAACTGCTACTAGCCTACCAAAAAAAAAAAAAGTAGATCTTTTAGAAAAAATTTATATTATTTGAAAGACTTTACTTCAAATAACAAAAAGGTATACGTTTGAGTAAAGAAAAAAAATAAAATAAAAAACAATATGAACGTTGCATGTATACGTTTTCTTACCGTTGGGATTAAAAAAAAAAAGAAAGAAAATAAAAATAAAAAAAATAAAAAATAAAAACAAAAAAAATCATACCACCCCATTACTTTTTTTATAAATACCCACATTATTTTTTTTATAAATACCCACAAACCTCAATTTTTTTTAACACAATCTCAAATCAACACTCTCAACTCACTCTCAACTTATTTACTTCATCTTTTTTATAAAAATGTCATAAGAAAACACTCTCAACTTTTAGTTTAAATTTTGAAGTTTATGTAATGTTTTACTTTCGTATGTTTGCGTCTTTAATAATCGCAGTTTATGTGTATTGTTTTAATATTCCCGGTTTAGGTACTATGTTTAATATTTGAAGTTTATGTAACGTTTTAATTTCGTACGTTGTGTATTTAAATTTGAAGTTTACGTTTTATATTTTTACGTTTAAGTTTTTAATTGTGTAAGTATTTAAAAAAAAATGAGAGTTAAGGTGAAAATAGATATCCCTTGCCCACTAAATGGTGAAGAGTGGTGAAGGGGAGTGAGAGGAGAGAGAAAGCTGACGTGGCGCTGATGTGTATGGTGAAGAAAGCTTAACCTTGCCTACTAGCCTAATGTGCCAAAGTTATGACAAGCTTATGGACCATATGGAACAACATAAGGGTGTTTCATGGAACGGATGGAACCTCGACATGAGTGTTGCATTGGTTCAAGCAAGGCCTCCAGGAACCTTACTACCCCAGATGATGAATTTGTATCTTGACCCATTGCAGCTCACACTTGCTCCACCAAGTGTGTCAGCTCACACTTGCTCCAACAAGTGTGCTTGCAATCTCCAAGAAACTGCAATCAGAAAGAAAAAGCTTCGACAAGTCTACGTTTGGGTTCTCGTCCTAAATGATCACTTGTGTTTGGATCATTAGGTTATCGTCTTTTTAAGAGTTGTTTTGTTTAAAACTTATGGTATGCATGTCTATTAGACCTTGATTTCCTATTTAAGTCGTGTATCTTTGAACTTCATATATGGTTCTCATGAATAATTGAATAAATGTGTTTATCGCTTTGGTACTTCAAGATTTATCTATTAGATAATTATATCATTGTCTTTATTTATTTTTTCTTCATTTTGTGTCTCTAAAGAGATTTATGGTTACATATTAATTGTACACGCAATATATATGTAACTCTTTCGTTCTTAGCCCATCTCCAACCAAACCATTGTATACAAACTATTATTTTCTCGATATTTAAAAGATGGAGAATCAAAACTCATCTCCAACTGTCCTTCATATTTGAAAAAACCTTTGAAGTATTGATCAAAATCTTCCATATTTAGATGATCCCTATTCGTCCTCCAAACAAATTATTATCACTTTTTAAAATCATTTGATTTTTCACTGGACCATTATTTGATTTTATAGATTAACTCAATATAAATATGTTTGAAGTTGAACTTTGGAAGACATGATTGAAGGATGAATGTAATTAGAAGATGCATTTTCTCCTTCAAACTTAATAATTTATGAAGGACATTTATTTTGTATTTTTTTATTTTTTTGGGGAGAAATACGGAGGACATGATTAAAAATGGCTTTATGAGAGATAGCACTACTCTAACGTGTTTATCTAACGTCAAAATAAATTAGTTTTATTTTGTGCAAATATTTTTGTTAGTAAAACTAATAATTACAACAAAACTAAAGCATAAATATAGCCAACCAAGCTAAATTTATTATGTATGAAATACCAGCAAACACAAAATGATAACTACAACAAAATGATCTTTATACACAATTAAAGTTGGCGAGCTTAATTTTTCCATGTAATTGATATGCGAAAGAATTTCCTTCTAATAAGACTAGTTATATACCCTATGCACGCAGGAGACTTTGACATAAAGGTACCCGATCAAATAGAAAGTGCTGGTTTTTAAATAGTATAAAAAGCTTTCTGGGCCATTAGATCATAATAAAAAAAATCTGATCAAATTAAGGAGGAACAAATACACAAAGGGGTATACTAGTCATTAATAATCTATCTTTTTTACTCCGTATTTATCATCTCCTTCCCAAGATCCTCTCTTTATTTCTCATCAGATCCTACTCTTAAATCCAAAAATGAAATGGTGATCTTCATCATCGTCACCACCATTGCACCGCTATCAACACTGTCTCCATCACCATCACCGTCTTAATCAATTAAAAGCGTTGAATGATGGAACCCAACTAGCAAGTGAATCGGTCGTAAATCACAAGATGATCACTGCGTTTGCTTCTCAAGAACGAATCATGAGATGCATCATCTAGAGTCTGCATCTGGTTGGATCTTTCCTTTTAGTAAGTTTCTTGGAAAATTAAAATTATTGAATCACACAAGATCAAGGAATTTGGAATTTCTAGAAAGATATTGTTGCTTGAGATATTTTTGCTCGAGAGGTTTATGATATATTAAAACTAACCATGTGAGAGTGAAAGAGAGGATGGGAAGAAAAACAATGTTAGGTACTTTCATATGTGTACGTGACATTTTAGTTTAGTTTGTTTTTGCTTGTTTAGAAAAATAATGGTTGGCATCCATAAAAGATGTAACTTTGTTTTTTATTATAGTTTACTTTTTGTTTTCAACTATTTTGATAATTCGATTGTTGTTTTAGGTGTTTGAAAATTTGGTGATGTAATCAGTTATTTTCAATAATTTTCATCAGTTTAAGTTATTATTTTTTATTAGTTCATCAATTTTCTAATAAAAACATAATGTTTATCAGTTCAATCAGTTATTTTTTATAATGTTCAGCAATTTTTAAAAAAATAATGTTCATCAGTTATTTTTTTTAAGTTCATCAGTTATTTTATAAAGTTCATCAGTTATTTTTTATAACGTTCATCAGTTACTTTTTATAACGTTCATCAATTTTTCAGGTTCATCAATTTTATTTAAGAGATGTTCATCAAATTGATCAAAGTTCTTTTCAAGTTCATCAAATTTTACTTATATTTTTTTAACATAGCAAATTGATAGTTTTGTTAAACTGAAAATAACTTGACCAATTAGTGCATTTAAATGTATTTTTATATGAAAAATCTCTTTTAGTCATTTTATCAAACACTTTGTATGCACTAAATATGACTAAGATGTCTTCTTTAACGCGCGATATCTCACTCATATCACATCAGATTTGAGTGATTCAAATTTCTGGGTAAAGAATGGCCAAGAAGCTACAACTTTCATGTTTTAAGTTTTGCAAAATTCGGCCTCTAAACTAGACAAAATTAGAGCCGAAAATGCTAAAAAAGCTAAAATTTTCAAGAAAATCAACACCCACTTAAAATGTTGAAAAAAAAGTTCCGATTCATAATATTATAATGCATACCAAATTAAAGAGCATTAAATTCTAAAAATTATGGTGAAATCGGTTTTTTATAAAAATTTGTCGTTTGAGCGTTATTTACGTTTGAAGTTTGAGGTGGAATTAAAAAACGAGTTAAATGACCATTATACCCCTTAACCAAAAATATTAATAAAAAAGGAGGGAGTGGGTGGGTGACATATGGCACTAAGTGATTGGCTTTGCAAACTTTTTAATATTTTCCACTTTCTAGTGGATCGCAACTCCATACATAAATCTTATTTAATGTGTTTTGACATAAGCCAATATAATCTAATTTTTTATTTTATTTTTTATTTAAAATCATTAATGATATAAAGAGTAAATTACCTCGTTCGTCCTGTGGTTATACCCAAATCTAGTACGGTCCCTTTTTTGTTGGCATGAATCGTCCTTACTTTGAAACCTTGTAACATCATTCGTCCTTATCTGTAACGTCTGTTAATAACTTTCGTTAAAGCTCCTCATATGCAAGGCACATGAGGGTACAATGGTATTTTTATCTTTAATCAGTCACTAAGATTAATGGAATGTTTGGGATTGCTTATTGAAAATAGATTGTGTGTTTGAAAATGGATAATCAGATAATTAGTTCTTACAAAATATGTTTCTGAAACATAGTGTTTGGATTTAATAATGTTATTTGATATCGCTATAATCAGTTTTTTTTATGTGTTTGATAAATTAGATAGTGTTTGGATTTGATACGTAAAATTACGAAAATGGACATTCTCCTTTTTCTTTTCTTTTTATTAACATACTATACTATCTATAATGAAAAAACACCTATTCTTGAAAGTGAAAAACATAAGTTAATTTTTTTGCTTGCATACCCTTACTTAAGCTTTAAAAACTCTATTGAAGGAAATATTGAATCATTCACAGAAAGTATTGAATCACATAAATCTATTAAAGGAATCTATGAAAATATTGGCAACTTATTGAATCATTCACGAAAAGTATGATAGAGTTTATTTTTTATTTTTTATTTTTTTTATTTATATTTTACATGAATGATCAATCGGATAATATAGAACTAAATAAGCTGGTTATGGACTGAAAATTAGGGCTACAGGTGGACACGTGTGTGTGTTGATGGTTCCATTTTGACCAATTCATATGACTTTTCCTTTTATTTTCTTATATTGCCTTAAATTAATTATAAAAAACTTCATTTAAACACATTATTTTGTTTTTAATTATCTCTCATAATTTAATTATGAATTTGAGTCTATATTTACATTGTCTGTAGCATTTATTGTATTAAAATTACAGGATATTACATCACTACCTCCTTAGATATGATTTCGTCTTCGAAATCAACGGAAAATAAGTCTTTTACTTTATGGGAAAATATAGTCACATTAATAAAAGAGATTTCATCATCGATAAAACATTGGTCTTAGTATAATTACTAGACGAGTACCCTTTGTAGTTATGGAATTTTATAGTGACAAATAATTATAGTGATATTTTGGTTGCAGAAAACGTAAAACAAAACACTTAACCGAAATATCATTTGTGTAAACAAAATTTCTCTATAACTATCTGCCGCTACAAAATAGCGTTGCTATGCACGAGTGCTCGTGAAATGTATAACGATATATGTAAACATATGCATGATAATCTAGCTAGAAGCAAACAAGATTAATTTCAACTAGGTAAGCCAATGGGGCTTTTTTTAGGGTTGCACTTGTTAATTAAACATATACATTCTTTTCCAACGACAAAGCATAATATATTCATATTAGAGATAAAAGATGGCAGTTGGTAATTTTGCTGGAAAAGCACAATCACGGTTCACAAAAGCAGGTGAAGAGCTGCATTTGGAAAACCACGTTTTGAGGTCTAAAAACGCCAAGTGAGTTTCAGTTTCATCTTACCAAACACTCAGATAATCTGCTGCAAAACGCAGCCTCAAACACATGTTTGGAAAAATATCCCATACTTGCATCAACATCATCATCACTGCACACACAAACACATTAAATATGGAAAACTAAAATGGGGAGAAGAAAGAAAGGTGGTTGTATGGTAGATTGGGAAGATAGCTGGAGATGGTGGTGAGTGTTGCAGTTAAAGTGGCCATTGAAAAGTGGACTACATGTTCAGATATGAAATTCGACTCCCTACACCACCACTCCAATTAATCAAACGAAACCCATACGAGTTTTAAAATTAATTGAAATCCAGATTCTGACATTATAATCCATACACCAACAATTCATTCAAATTCCAGTTTAACTTGTGTTTTAATTGTTAGAATTTAATAATCTAGACTATCATATTATTAAGTATATCAAGTAGTCACACAGTGCGGAAGCGTAGGATCAATTATAACACATAATAGATTAACATAAATTAAATAAGAACGTACCTTTAGGTTCTAGCAAGAACAAGAACCTAACTTTAATAATCTTGAACAAGTGAAGAACCCTAATTAGGGTTTATATGGATCAATGATTAACCCCTTACCGTTTTATTAATCGATCCCTTGATAATTACTATAGTGAGTAATTACCTCGTTCTTGTACACACAAATTAAACCATATTAAGGTTACGCAAGTAACAACACAAGAAAAATTTTTGACAAAGCAAAAAAAATCGAATCCCTAATAAATTAGGGGTGTTCGATCGGTTTGAGAGAGCAAGAGAGGAAGAGTAAAAGTTAGGGATAATTGTGTGCACAAGAGATGTGTAAAACAATTGATCCTTGGGTTGTTTATATAGGGATTAAGAAACTTAGAGAACAAGTTAGATAACTTGGAGTCCAAGCCAAGGCAAAGGGTTTCCCCTTCCCTAGGCCGGTCGATCTAGAGCCCCTAGGGGTTTCTAGATCCTTCTCTTGTTTCCTAATTTTGTACAAACCCTTCTTTCCTTATTTTGCGTCAAACGGTCGTTAGTCCTTTTCTTATAAAATACTAACGGTCGTTAAGTTCTTGTGTCTAATAACAAATATATAAATATATTTATTATTTCTCCTTAATACTTATTTGTAATGTGTGCAATCCCGAGGTCTCGGGTTCGATACTAGACATTTAACATATTAATATTTATCCATAATTCCAACAGCTCCCACTTGGATATCTATTAATAATAAAATGACATTGGTTGGCGTCTTGCAACACTCCAATGCCCCTAGTTCGACTCGAGCTAGGTTTCCTGGAAAACCTTTAACGATTCATCGTTATTATTATCCTTTTGTTTCTAATACTACGTTAATAAAGATATGGATCTCAGTCATTCTTTAATTAACAATTCTGTTTCTCGTTGTTTATGATTGAGCAAGATTACCAAAACATCTGAACGTATTCCAGATAGACTTTGGGCGTGCGCACGCAAACATCTTGTCAACCCTACGAGGGGCCCAGCAGTATTAAACTTCAAAACGAATTTGAAGGAACAAATTCTTTCTTGACTACAAGACTAACCCATGAACTTTGCAACACTTCTGAAAACAACCCTTATAACTACCAGTTACGGATAGCGGTAGATTGCTCCACAGAAATGCACTACATCCATGACACTTATCTGGTATCTCAAGTCTGAGGATAACTAAATTCATGATTTACTTACTGACAAGATCCATAAAGTAAAATCATGTAGTTGGGATAAGTCCTATATTCAATTCATTGAATATCATGTGAAATTGGTATGTCAACGCATCAATATACTTTCAAGTATATTCTAACCAATACTCAGATTTGTCTTAGTTTAATGATATTCCCATATCATTAATTGACAACGGACAATTTAGAATAACATAAGTTATTCATGGATTTAAACATGCAAATATATGACACAATTTATTATTAATGAAAACAAACGTACTAAGTACTTTAATTCATTATTAAATAATAATTGCTTAAAGTCCTTTATCCAAATACTAAATAGATCAATGCATGATAATTCTAGTTAATGAAATTTGTCTCAAGTAATGACTTGTTGACAATTATGCCTCAAGTAATGACAATCATACTTGTTGACAAGACATGATTCAACTAACTTTGATCTATTATAATTTTGAGAATACTAATTTCAAGAATTCAATTATTGAAGTTCTTGTATGTGAGCATCCAACTATTTTGATATAGTCACATAATATTTCATAAATTGTGTGATATCCTCAACCACCAATTTATGACAATCAAACTTTCAAACATTTCAAAGTTAAAAGTATTCTAATTCTTTAATGTATAATGCAACTATGCTCTTAGTTGAGCACAACTAGTTCACATGGCCATTAACAAGGATAAAATCCTACCATGACTAGTATTGAGTGTCATCTCAAGTAAACTAGCATCATTGTTTACAAACCACAATATGCTATTTAAAATCCCGTAAACTCAATATCCATTGTGTAATTTTATGCCTACCAATCTTTCAAGATTTATTGTCGGCTATAACAATTGCGTAACAATCTGCCATATTGTTTATACTTAGAATTTAGGAGCAATTCCAGGTTGAGGAACATTATATTATTCTAAGTTCAAACATATTCCATTAGAATATCTATTACACAAGTTATATAATAACTTTGGATATCAAATATTGTCAAATCATTTGGCCTTTAAGCATGATACAACAATAACATGATACACATGAAAATCCTTCAGTCATACTTAGATTTTATTCATGCTCTATCTTTACAAATATATATATCAATTTAGTCTTTCAAAATGATATATCATATTCTATTAGATTCATTTACCGCACATGTTTATTAAGTAATAAACTCTTGTTCCAAGGTTGTATGTTTTATTTTCTAAATCTGCAAAGTAAAGTTTATTTAGTTCTTCTTAAGTTAATTATTATATTCCGCATAGTAATTAAAGTTACATACAAGTCAGCTTCTATATATTATTGTCTTGGTTTATCTAAGATAGTAATTCTAGATCAATTGCTCAACTAGGTTCAACAATTTAGGATAGTAGCAAGGTTGCATTTAGATTCATAGCATGATAAATGTATTTTATAAAATCGTCTTGTGAGGCAATTTCGTGAAATAGTTTGTGAGATAACAGGAAAAACAGTTATCCTTCATCAAGTAGTGGAAAAATCAAAATTTTGATTTTTGCGAAATAGCAGTAAAACATCTTGTAATATGGCAACATTTTGTAAATTACTTTTCAAGGCAGTTTCACTATCCAATAAGAGAAGAGCAAAGATAAATGGTATTTCCAAGGGACGAGCGAAAGAAATAGGTGGTTGTCCCAAGGGTCGTGATTCAAGTTACCTCTCAAAATCTCAAGAATTCTGTTACGCACGAAATCCTTTCGGATTGGGAGATTTAACAAGTTTAAAGTACAACTCCGTAAGAGGACGTCGATTGCTACAAGCAATCGGTTAGAGTCGATTGACTCGGCATGATACGTACGTTAGAGGTGGAAAGTACAACCTCAATTGAACATCGTCGCTAAAACAGCATCGATTGAGAAAATGAACATCCTTAGTTAAGAAAATGAATAACGTCGATTAAGATAACGAACATCATCGATAAAGGAAATGAATGTCATCGATTAAGAAAATAAACATCCTTGGTTAAGAAAATCATCACTTGGGTAGCTTACTTCGATGGAATAAACTTTCCCATCCTCGAGCAAAATCACCAAAACCTTAAACCTCGTAACAACTTGATTTTTAGCTTAATCTCGCAACTCATCAAACAAGAACTGTCACAAGATCCGACCGTGTAACAAGTTGTTAAGAATTAAGAATTTAACGTCGTCGATGATTTGGCTCAATTCGAGGATTGCTCAAAACAACTAATAGGTACCTACGGCTAAAATTCAATATTCATCATACGGTTCCGAGCACGAGCTTAAAGTAGAGGGGACTGTGACTAGATCGCAGGACGATACGAGGCTAAATGCTAAATCACAATTCGAAATGAAATCGAAGATCACAAAATACCATAATCCAAATTCAAAATCCAGAACGTACTCAAAATCAATTCCATCAATATCCGAAAGTCACGTCGAGACATAGTCGGAGTTCAATCAAAATATACTCAAAATTAAATCCAAACGTATCCAAAGTCAAATCCAACGTAGTCGGAATCAGATCCATAACGATCAAAACCGAATTCAAAATATCGAAAGTCCACTTGGGACGAAATCCGGAAATCAATTCAGTTATAAAACTCAAAATCGAATCCATACGTAACCAAAATCAAATTCAAACATAACCAAAATCAATAGTTTCAATAAAATCGACGAGGCTCAATACGATAAGCAACTCGGATTCAAATGATGCCAATAGGGTCTAGCCGACCCAAGGCGAAAATACGCTCGATGGCGACACAGGAATTCCACATAAACGAGGACGTTTAGTGGTGTTAGAAGCATTACGATTCATGAGATGTTGCGATGCCAATGTGTCGTGTGCAAATGCAGGCTTAGGTGCTGAGTTCAATGCTTGTGTGTGCACGCAACTTATCATTCCTAAAGGCAAACTCTAACCCGAACATAATGCTGTTGTAACTACCCTCAGTATTACAAAATTCACCTCTGAGCCGGACATAGTTGATCAGGCCATGTCCAACTGTCCCTGGTTGAATGTAGGTGATCAGGCTACATTCAGCCGAGGTTCAATGAATTTTGAAACACTCAGCCTAGCCACGCTAGTAATATGTCCTTTATCCCAAATCATTCCAAATGCTACGACTAGTGTGCAAATCAACAAGTCGATAATGAGATTACGCAAGGAAATAGCGTAACTCGGAGATAGATGCGGTACTTGCATAAGCATGTGGAAATGCTCATGGCGAAGAGTTAAGATAGGCGGATATGAATGAAATATCCGAAAGAAAGGCACACACTACTACGATTATATCCTCAAACTCTTCAATCATATCATACTCAATTTATCACATATATCATCAAATATCTCACCAAGTGTATTCTCAGTTATCTAATCAACTACATCCTCAAGAAAATATTACGCGAGGCATCAGCTTGGCAGGCAGGCACGTAGCGGTCATAGATTTTAATTTTCACAAAAGTGGTTATAGTTTGGGTTTTAAAATTACCCAATTCTCTATAACCTAGGCTCTGATACCAACTGTAACACCCCCAAAATTCGGGTCTAGCGGAAGCATACAAGCATTGGGGTGCTACGAAATTGGTACCACAACACAAGGCGCAAAGAATTGTTTTTATTTCATTAATATAAAATAAAAGTTGTCATGTAAGACATAAAGTTTACATGATATAAAAATAGTGCGGAAATAGGCCCATAAAATAATTGAAGTAGTCCCAAATGTTCATCAGAGTCGCCTATGACCATGCCCTTTGCCAAGCGCCTTCAATTAGTGAGTTAACGCCTTAAACCTGAGAATACACGCTAAAGGTCAGCTTACGCTAGTGAGCTCATAGAGTTTAAGTTACAAAAATAGTTGGGACCTGAAAGTTTTAGCGCTAATGTTAATAGGATAGGTGTAAGACTACAAATTCACATCAAAATCTCAATTCAATCTCGAATCTCATCTCAATCTCAATCATCAATTGAATTTATCATCTAGGAAAGGATGAATGGTCATAGGTGAGCAGGCCTCTTCAGCGGTCACTAGTCAGGCTACAGCAAGGAACCACCAAAGACTGCCCCAAATCTAGGCGCGATAGCGTCCTATTCAAAACTAGGGTCAAACGCCTAAGCTCTAGGTCAAAGATATCCTCGTCTACCCTAAAACAGTCACACAATAGCAACAACGAAACAGGAGCAGGATCCAAGTAAAAACAGTTGGAGCTAGAAAGCTTCTCATATAAAAGTGCAAGGCATAATGCCTTCAAATACTTAATTCAATACTTCGATAAATCATTCAATCAATCACTCAATCAATCATTCAATCATACTAACTTAATAAAATCGTTAGCGTATCAAGTATGCAATCATTGCTTTAGAAAAGAGGCATGTATTTCCCCCAAAGGGTAGTTATGAAAATATTTATAAGAAGGGGGCTATGACTCTACCTGTAGCACAGCAATGACAGAATCCGACTGACACAGACTTGGCAATCTAGAGTTGTTCACCACAATATCCGAAGAATGGCAACGACGGCACAGGTATTGAACACGAGAGTACTCCTAATAAACGCATAACGATATTCAAAAATAGTAGTTCGTACAATAATAAAGTCTATATAAGACGATGTGTCATAGTTTTCGTGGATTACTCGAATCGTTACTTATAAAAAGTTTAGTATCAATGTTTCGTAAGAAAGCGTTATGTTTCGTGTGGTGTGGTAAGAAGACTTAGACTCAAAATACAACTCATACCAAAATGATAATTACTTCAACGTACAACTCACGCCAATAGAGGAAAAGATATCGACATATAACTCACGCTCAAGATGAAATCGACATCAACAAGATCATGAAATATTAACAAACTCAAGTTAATTAAAGAAAATCTAGAAAATGACCACGATTAACCATATAATTTAAATAGATAAGTTTCGGCGTTTACCCCATAACCCCAAATGGTTTATATAAAATGTACTCGTTTTATAAGGAAATCACAAGTTAATAACTCTATTATGAAAGAGTTTTAAGGATTTAATAAAACTATACGTTTTAAATTCTTTGTCGGGTTTTAATAAAATAATCTTATAAAAGATTAGAAATACAAGTGTAAGTTTAGAAAGTTTTATATAAATTTCGGCATGACGCGTCCATTATATAACCTTCCCAAGTCAAAGACTTTAAATAATTTAACTTTCCAAAACAATATCTCCCGACAATTATTAGAAACTATAAAGTGTATTCGTGGATAATTAGACATTATTAACTTATTGTATAATCGTCGCGAATCAAATATATTAAATTCATGACGAGTCTAATATATTGTATTTGCTTCAAGTCAATAAGTCCGTATTGTCCAACATCCAATGTCCAATAAATCCAATAATTGTCCAAACGTCCAAAATAATATTCGCCATCCAAGTATTTAATCCGTATTATCCAAGTTCCAACGTAATAATTCCATTATCCGAAACTCATCAAAGATTTATAAGTCAAAACAATATAGATCATGTTACTCAAATTAAAACAAGTACCATGCTAATGATAGCTTTAAAACCAATTATACTCTAATTAGTGAAATCAAGCAACCTGATACGCATCACACTTGATATCCGAAAATAGCTCTCTAGTTATCATTATTTGCTTATGCAAAATTTAACACGCTCATATGTTTTCTCGTATACCAAATCTTAAACGAACAACCAACAATTAGTTAAGCCAAAAGGACATAAAAATAAGCAATTTAAACCAAACAAAATGAGCACCACCCTTGTGGTTCTCGTTAACTGATGGTAAACAAACACCTCTTGGTGTTATCGAGATTGAACCGAGACAAAACAAACACCCTACTTGGGTCGTGACTGACTCGAGCCAAAACGCAAGCAAGCACAAACGAGCACCCTTCGTTATTTCCAGCAAGCAACAAATAGGTAACCCAAATCTAAACCGTACTCAACAAATTAACATAAGCGAATCCAGTATTCGAACCAAACAAATGACAACAATAATAAAAGCAAAAACACGGATGATTCATGAGTTGTCTCGCTCACTGAGTTGGCTCAGTTTAAAACAAACAAACACCCTCTTAAACCCGTTTCTTACCACACGAAAACTAATCCAAAACGTTTCCATTTCCATGATTAATTCACAGAACTTAATAACTCGTTTATCTTTTCTTACCATACGAAACTTAAATCAAAATACGTTTTAATCCATGAAAATTATCAAAAACGTTTTTATAAACCTAATCCACGAAAATATTAACAACTCAAAGTATATACTCGGTTAACAAATCCAAATATAACAAAACTGATCTGTCGTTCACGGCTTACCAACGAAAGAGAAAATAAGAAGTGAGACGCGAGAATGAGAGATGGAGAGGATGGTGGTGTTGTTCTCGCGAGTACAACTCGAGCCACCAAACATCCCCAAAACAGCTCCTAAATGCTCGATCTACTCTTATCTTGACCCATCAATGAACACAAATCAGAAAGGAAGGCGAGGGCGTGAGGTGGTGGTGATTGTTTAGGGCGCGTGCACCTCAAATCCGTGTTCAACATGAAGAGACAAGGGTGTGGTTGGTGATATATAGTGGCGGGGAGTGGCGGTGACCGGAGATGTGGGTGGCAGAGGGTGGCGGCTGAAGGTGTCTTCAAACCCTAGAGAGAGAGAAGAGGAAGATGGAGGCTGTGAAAGAAAAATGAAAACCCTAAATGGGTTTGTCTAAATATAACCAAAGTTTAAATCAACCAAAAAAAATGTGCAAGGTTTATGAAACCTTAAGGGGGCGGATGAAATTGTAACGCAGGGACCAAGCTGTAATTTTTTGTAAACTTTTACGAGTAAGGCTCGGGGCTCATTTCAACAAGTAAATTATAGATTCACGATATAAAAATAACACCAACGCGCTCAGAATATTATTTCCGATAAAAATGAATATAAATACTCTTCTTTTCTCCAAAAATCATCCGTACTCAAAGTAATCGATCTTTTCTCCGAATAGAACCAGGGAGAAATTTTGCGGGTTGTCACAGTCTCACCTCCTTAAAAGAATCGTGTCCTCACGATTCAACTCCAGTTACTCATCAGGTTCTGAAAGAAATAAGCATATACGCACGAGGATTCATCTTCACGTTCACTACGCGAGTTTAGGATCCTTTAGCGAGTTTCGACGAACTCTATCGATAGGAATGCGACTAAATGAAAGTCGTCAAATTCCAAGGTTCAAGATTCCAATAG
>LBNU01010610.1:42291-54075 GCA_014162995.1 Artemisia annua
AAACCATAATTAAATCAATTCTAGGTTTATAATGTGTATAATTAACTAAAGCTTTCACTTTGCACAAGTGAGCCACATCCATCGAATAATCGATTGCTTAAGCTAGAGTTAATTAATACACCACATAACACGTAAATTGATTTTAATTACACTTGGGGTCTTCCCCAATTTTAGATCTATCTATTAATTACATGTGTAAAACAAGTTACTAACAATTAAAAAAAATAACCAATCCATGACTAACATGCATGTTTCGTCATGGATTCATGCATAACAATTACCAATTAGTTCACATAAACACGTTGCAAACCTAGGGTTTCTAATCCAATTAATTAAAAAAAATAAATAAACCACAAACCCTAATTAGGGTTTATGGAATTCGCCCCCCCCCCCCAATTTAGGGTTAGGGTTTCAAAAAAAATTCAAACCCTAGATCCAAATTACCAACATGTATATCTAAAACAATTAAAGATATGTTTTTTATGGTTTTAGTAATCAATTACATGTTATACATGGCTCGTGATACCACTGTTAGAATTTAATAATCTAGACTATCATATTATTAAGTATATCAAGTAGTCACATAGTGCGGAAGCGTAGGATCAATTATAACACATAATAGATTAACATAAATTAAATAAGAACGTACCTTTAGGTTCTAGCAAGAACAAGAACCTAACTTTAATAATCTTGAACAAGTGAAGAACCCTAATTAGGGTTTATATGGATCAATGATTAACCCCTTACCATTTTGTTAATTGATCCCTTGATAATTACTATAGTGAGTAATTACCTCGTTCTTGTACACACAAATTAAACCATATTAAGGTTATGCAAGTAACAACACTAGAACAATTTTTGACAAAGCAAAAAAAATCGAATCCCTAATAAATTAGGGGTGTTCGATCGGTTTGAGAGAGCAAGAGAGGAAGAGTAAAAGTTAGGGATAATTGTGTGCACAAGAGATGTGTAAAACAATTGATCCTTGGGTTGTTTATATAGGGATTAAGAAACTTGGAGAACAAGTTAGATAACTTGGAGTTCAAGCCAAGGCAAAGGGTTTCCCCTTCCCTAGGCCGGTCGATCTAGAGCCCCTAGGGGTTTCTAGATCCTTCTCTTGTTTCCTAATTCTATACAAACCCTTCTTTCCTTATTTTGCGTCAAACGGTCGTTAGTCCTTTTCTTATAAAATACTAACGGTCGTTAAGTTCTTGTGTCTAATAACAAATATATAAATATATTTATTATTTCTCCTTAATACTTATTTGTAATGTGTGCAATCCCGAGGTCTCGTGTTCGATACTAGACATTTAACATATTAATATTTATCCATAATTCCAACATTAATCTGAGGATTTTATTTATTTATTTATTTATTTATTTATTATTATTATTATTATTATTATTATTATTATTATTATTATTATTATTA
The DNA here is from genome assembly GCA_014162995.1 of Artemisia annua. Classification (NCBI taxonomy): domain Eukaryota; kingdom Viridiplantae; phylum Streptophyta; class Magnoliopsida; order Asterales; family Asteraceae; genus Artemisia; species Artemisia annua. The sequence goes on from LBNU01010610.1 coordinate 43,724, forward strand.
TTATTATTATTATTATTATTATTATTATTATTATTATTATTATTTTAGTAATGTATTTATATTTTTTGTTGGATTTTTTAGTAGTTAATACTTAATATGATATTTGTTTGATGATATGCAGGTGTTAATCTTCAAAGTGGGGATGCTATTAAGCTGGTATTAACCTTTTTTCAGATATATGATGATTTTGAAGTTTATAATTGTTTGATTATTTATTGATAGACTAATTTAAACCATAGTTTATATAATTTTTGGTAGATCATAAGCCATATTCATGAAGACATAATTTGATACCTAGCAGTTTTAATCAAATTCGCTTGTTACTGTAAAAGTCGACTTTTTTTCTTTATGTTTTTGGTTGCCCTTCTGCAAAGACGATGTCTTGCGGCATCCGAAAGGTAAACAATATGGTTTGAACTTTGAAAATATTATTTCTGTTGAAGTTTTTAGTTTTGTATAGTATGGAATGGATCTAGTAAGAAGAAAAAATAAAATGAGAAGAGTGAGAAAAGTTTCCAACCACACAATTCAAATAAGAGGGAGAAATTTAAGGGGAGATGCATCTATTTTTGTAGGTGCATCTCAAATGTGTGGTTGTGGTTTCTTCTCATCCTTCTCATTTTAGTTTTTCTTCTCATTTGATCCTAACTCTTGTATAGTATAGTATAGGTTTATTAATAGTGAAGCAAGTATATGAAGACATGGCCATGGTTATTTTCATGAAGTTAAAATGGTATCAAGTTACTTGTGGATTCATGAACGCGTACAAATTGATTGTGAAGTTTATCTTTGGGGGCGGAAATTATAGTTTAGGATCTTATAGTAATGTTTCATTATTATCATTATTCTGTTGTTCTCTTAGGAGTCTTAGGCAATCTTGTATCTCCTTTGTTGATTTAATTAAATATGACTTGAAATCACATTTGAAGTAGAAAGAAAAAATAAAGCCAATCTTTTATGGACGAGTAAAAATGAAATAAAACAGTTATCGATCGTTCTACTACCTATTCCTTTATGAAAAGGTTGTGGTATAAGCACTTTACTCTTTAGTCTGTTTTTAACTTCTTTTATTATCCTGTCCCTCTTGATGATAATTCTAACTTATTTTTTGTTCCTACACGCTTCCGGAATCTGTCAAAACGAAGCATCCTCAACTTCATTATGAATCAAAAGTATACATGCTTCTCCAAGGAGGAAGTGAGTCCCTGTTTATGTTCATATATCACCAGTACTGTATAGAACCAGATATCCAAGTACATGCTTTTTTACCCATCTTATCACTCATTCTGTGAACTATAGTATTTATTTTGGTGTTCATGCAAGAACTGCAATGAAAAGCCAAGCTGCTCAAAACTCTGACATAATATCTGATAAATTTTTAATGAAGCCGGAATACCGAACCTTATGTGGTTTGGAGTCGAGGGAGAGTATAATATCATGGTTATTGACCTTCTTGGACCAAGCCTTGAAGACCTTTCCAACTATTGTAATAGAAAGTTAAGCATGAAGACAGTTTTAATGCTTGCTGATCAGTTAGTAAGTGCTCATAAACATTCGATGTCATAAAAGATTTTTTTAATATCAAAACCGTTATTCATTTATTTCAACTTTTGCAGGTAAATAGAGTTGAGTACATGCATGCTAGGGGTTTTCTTCATCGTGACATAAGCCGGATAACTTCTTAATGGTCTTGGGCGTAAAGCAAATCAGGTAGTTATTCAGCTTATTGATAGGGGTCAAATGAGGAAATTTATATGATTTAGCTAAAAATTAAACGGGTCAAATGGGTCGAACCATGTAAAAGTGGCCTCTTTTACGTACTTTGGAACGTTTTTGCCCCTGAAATTTTTGAAAATCCAGGGGCAAAGATGTCATAAAAATGTCCCAAAGTGCGTAAAAGAGGCCAAAAATGAAAATTTATTACCCCAAAGAGGAAAAAAAAAAGTTCGAACCATGTAAAAGTGGCCTCTTTTACGTACTTTGGGACGTTTTTGCCCCTGAAATTTTTGAAAATCCAAGGGCAAAGATGTCATAAAAGTGTCTCAAAGTGCGTAAAAGAGGCCAAAAATGAAAATTTAGTACCCCAAAGAGGAAAAAAAATTCGATACTCAAAAGTGATTTTTTTGACAAGTATAGTGCTTTAACCCGTTACTCTAAAATTTGCATGTTTTAATACGCAATATAAGTGACTGAATTAACCAAAATTTGTGATCTTCTTTGCTTTAGAATGTACGATTTTAAATTGCTTCCTGATGGCTTTTGTTTAACGACTTTCATGTTAAGAGTTGAAATTCAAACTTGACTTTAGCACAATACTCATTCACATTATTTTGACAGGTGTACGTCATCGATTTCGGTCTTGCCAAAAAAATATAGGGACCTTCAAACTCATAAACACATACCATACAGGTAAATATGATTTTATCAAATCTTTTTACTTTTTGCAAGTATAGTATGTCTTATCTTCTATTTTGCGAATAAATCATATCATGGTAAAAAAAAAAATGGATGGATGGGTCAAAAAATGGTTTGGATTTTCCGGCCGATACCTTTTGTATGTTATTTACGTTAGTTTCATAACTAACTAATGTAATTATGATTAAATGACTTTTACGAAATATGTTTATATGAATTCGTTTAACTTTTCATAGGGAAAACAAGAATCTCACAGGCACCGCTCGCTATGCGAGTGTCAACACACACCTTGGTGTTGGTGAGTTGTTGGTCACAATTACTATATTTTGAACAAAGTTTTTGATAGAAGATAATAATGAAATCAATCTATTACGCTGCAGAACAAAGTAGACGAGATGATCTTGAATCTCTTGGTTATGTTCTTACGTATTTCCTAAGAGGAAGCCTTCCATGGCAAGGACTTAGAGCAGGAAACAAGAAACAAAAATACGACAAAATAAGTGAAAAAAAGGTGTTGACTCCAGTAGAGGTACCACTATTAACCAATTTTTGGCTACAGAATGTGATTTAAATGTGGGATAATCCCTAATATGCCCAGATTGCCCAAGTGATTTGCTTTTTTTCCCCTGAATTCGGAGTTTCCGATTTATCCCAGGGCAACCGGTAGGCAATCTGCAAGTGACAAGTGTGACTTTTCGGAATATATTTTGGGCAACTTGTGTACTTTTGGGCAACTGGCGGCCCTCATGTCGAACACTTGGCGTCATATGGGTCGAGTTGCCCTGGGTAAAATCTGTTGTCCCAAAAATAGATTGATAATATGAGTTGCAAAGTAAATATTGAATAAGTATATTTTGTCTAATTGTCTAACATTAAAATCGAGTATTACATATGTTTATATAGGTTGTGAATCGATGTGAATGAACCGATGCAACCCTTCACTTTTTTCCTAACCGAATTAACTAACTTTCGGTTATAAGGTTTCTAACTAACATGTTTGGTCCTTCATGTTTTAAACTAATATGTATGAAGCAATGAGTAAGATTATTCGGTTCACATTCTCCTCCTTAATCTTGATCGTTGCTTCTCTTTAAGTCTTGAACTCCGAGCATTTGTAGCATTGTCGTGAACTTCAATCTTGGTAGAGCCTTTGTTAGTATATCTGCTCTTTGTAGTTCTCCGCTGACACGTTCCACATTGATGTGCCCATTCTCTACACATTCTCAAATGAAATGATAGCGAATGTCGATGTGTTTACTTCTTCCATGAAAAACTGAGTTCTTGACTAGTGCTATTGCTGAGACGTTATTTACCTTCAACGTTATCTTCTTCTCTTCACTTCCAGTTAATTCACTAAGTAATCTCTTTAACCATAAGGCTTGACATGTTGCTGCAGTAGCCGCCATGAATTCTGATTCAGATGATGATAGCGCCACTGTTGGTTGCTTCTGAGTACACCAAGTAATAGGTGACTCTCCAAAGTAAAATACTATGCCAGTAGTTCCTTTTCCTTGATCAGTGTTGATTCCATAACTACTGTCGCTGTAACCTGTCATCTTGCAGCCGCCTTCTTTCTTGTAAATTATGCCATGCTCCTTTGTTCCTTTGATATATCGGATTACTTGCTTTACCGCCTTCAGGTGATGTTCCTTCGGGTCTTGCATGAATCTGCTGAGTAGTCCGACTGAATAACTAAGATCTGGTCTTGTATGCAGTAAGTACCTGAGACTTCCAATTAAGCTTCTGTAGTAAGTTGCGTCAACTGTGTTACCATCTTCCGCCTTGACCAACTTAGTACCGGGATCCATTAGTATCTTTGTATCATTACTATCCATCATACTTTTCTCCTTCAAGATCTTGTTAATATAACCTGTTTGCTTGATTGTAATCTCTCCTCCTGTCTGTGTAACTTCTATCCCAAGGTAATAAGCTAACAATCCTAAGTCACTCATTTCAAACTTCTCTTCCATCTGGGATTTAAATAATTCTAATTCCTTCCTTGGAGTGCCCGTGATTATCAAATCATCTACATAAACTCCAACTATAATCGTAGAATTCTTGTTTCTCTTTGTATAAACTGCTTGTTCGAGATTACATTTCTTAAAATCTAATGATTTTAACGTTTGATCAAGCTTCACATTCCAAGCTCTCGGTGCTTGTCTTAATCCATATAAAGCTTTAATAAGCTTATATACTTTTCCTGAATTTCCTGGCTGTACAAATCCTTCAGGTTGTGTAACGTAGACTTCTTCCTTTAAATCTCCATGTAAAAATGCTGATTTTACATCCAAGTGATGAACTTGCCAACCATGATATGATGTTAATTCTAATATCAACTGTACTGTTTCTATCCTAGCAACTGGGGCAAATACTTCATCGAAATCTATTCCTTGTTCTTGTACATATCCTTTTGCTACTAATCGTGCCTTATATCTTATGATCTTTCCTTGTGCATCTCTCTTGGTTTTAAAAACCCATTTGAGTCCAATTGCCTTCTGATTTTCTGGCAATGTAGTAAGAGTTCATGTGTTAATCTTATTGATTGAATCTAATTCAATCTCCATGGCCTCAATCCATTTCTTGTCTGTTGATGCTTCTTTGTAGTTACGAGGTTCTTCTTCTGTGAAAAATAAGCTTGGTGCTTCTACTTCACGTGCAGTTTCATAGATTTCAGTTAAACCTTTTAACCCTCGTACTGGTCTATGATCATATCTTTGGTCTAAGCTCTCTAATGAACTAATAGTAGCCTCCTCATCCTCTTCTGAGTTAGGGTCGTAGGTGTATGTTGGTGGTGTGATTGGTGTAACTGGATCTAGTATTGTATCCGGTTCCTGATATGTGTTATCAATGTTATCATTGATATTTGTGTTGACTGGTGTAGCATTTTCGTTGTCAACTCCTTCTACCACAAAACTTGCCCAAAATGTGTCTTGTGTACTCGTATCTTCCTCATCTTTGTTCCAATCCCACGGTTTCGTTTTCATAAACTTAACATCCCTACTAACGTGTACGTATTTCTTCTTTGCTGTCGGATCATATAACCTACATGCTTTTGATCCTTCCTCTACTCCTAAGTAAATCATTGGTATGCTTCTGTCATCCAGCTTCTTTAAGTGAGGTATCATTATCTTTGCATAAGTTGTGCATCCGAATATTCTTAGGTTTTCCAGGTTTGGTTTTCTGTTGTAAAGTGTCTCATATGGAGTTTTATCTATCAGGGCTCGTGTAGGTACCCTATTGAGTATGTAAATGGCATGTTTCACTGCTTCCGCCCAAAAAGTTAAGGGTAACTTCATGGCTTTAATCATACTCCTTGTAGTTGATAACACTGTCTTATTTCTTCTCTCCACTACTCCATTCTGCTATGGTGAGTAAGGTGCTGTCAACTGTCGTGCTATTCCATTGTCTTTACAGTACCTGGTGAATTCATTTGATGTAAATTCACCTCCTCTATCTGTTCTTAGCATCCTCACTTTCATTCTCATTTCCATTTCTATCTTTTGTATAAATTCCTTGAATGTACTAAATGCTTGGTCTTTCGAAGTCAGAAAGTAAGCCCAGATAAAACGTGTACAATCATCTACCAACAAGAATATGAGTTTCTTGCCTGAGTGTGTTGCTGGACTAATAGGACCACAGAGGTCTCCATATATTAAATCCAACGGGTTCTTTGATCTGAATTTAGCTTGGTTTGGAAATGGTGTTCTACTATGCTTTCCTAATAAACATGCATCACAAATCTTTCCGGCATGATTTATTCTTGGTATTCCTTCCACTAGACCCTTCCTAGTCATCTTGTTGATATCATCAAAGTTCAGATGACCTAATCTAGCATGCTATAACCATGCTTGGTTATCTATGTTTGCTAAGAGTCATATAGGTGTGTCTATCTGAAGTTTAATACTGTAAAGTCTATTCTTAGATCTTTCTACCTTCATCAACAATTTCCTGCTCTTATCATACAAAGTCAATTTATCTCCGTCCATTATGACCTTACAACCTATCTCCGTAAGTTGTCCTAGACTTAGTATGTTGCTCTTAAGGTTTGGTATATAGTATACATCTGCTACTACCTTATGTTCTTGGTTTCTACAACCTAACAATATAGAGCCTTTTCCCTTTATCTGTACATATGATCCATCTCCAAAACGTACTCGTCCTGTTATGCTTTCATCTATATCCTTAAAATGACTCTTAGTTCCCGTCATATGGTTACTTGCACCATTATCTAAATACCATATGCTGTCATCCTTTGAAGCATATTTCCCTGGTTGAATTTGGCCTTCATTCAACAACACTTCTTCGTGTTCGGTTTCGTGCATAGTCATTAACAGTGATGGTTCATCATCTTCTAAGATAAGGTTTGATTGTTCCTGAGCTGTTGATGTTACTCTACAATTACTCTTGAAATGTCCAAATTTGTGACACTTGTAACATTTTATGTTACTCAAATCCCTCTTATTTGTATTCCTATTAGAGTTTCTCTTATGATTTGAGTTTCCTTCTTGTGAGTTATTTCTGTTTTTATTATTGCGCCAGTTTCCTCGTGAATAGTTTGATCTACCTCCGCGTTTACTAAATCGCTTTCCTTTTCCTGGGTGTTCACCGTGTGCGAATAGTAAGTTCTCCTGGCTTTCAAATTGACCTCCCTTCCGGAGTTTTATTCTTTCCTCAAACGCCTTGAGTTTTCCAGTGATCTCATCTAGGGTTATGTCGTCTAGATCACTTGTTTTTTCTATGGATGCTACTATCTGAATGAATCTATCGGGTGTGGAGTCTAATAGTTTTCTAACTATGAGTGATTCATCCAATGTTTTCCCTAGTTCTTTTGCCTTCGTGACATAGCCGTTTAACTTGTCCGCAAATGCATCCACCGTCTCATCTTCCTTCATTTGAAGTGAGTTAAATCCAATCATCAATGATTGTAACCGTGCTTGCTGCACTCTTTCTTCTCCAACGTGTCTTTTCTTTAATGATTCCCATAATTCCTTGGCCGTCTTACAACCCGCTACTTGTAAAATCACATCTTCGGTTAACGCTTGATATCACAAGGCCATTGTTGCCTTGTTCTTCCTATCATCTACTTTTATGTTTTCCTTAGGTTCTATTGTTTCCCACAAACCATGTGCTTCTAGTATAACCTTAATTTGTATAGCCCATACCGTGTAATTTGTGTTTTTCAACTTAGGGCATTGGTATTGTGCAATAGGTGTTATAGGTTTCACTGCGTTAGATGCGTTGTTGTTGTTGTTGGCTGTATCATCACCAGCCATCTTAAAGGTATTTATTATCTTCACCTTCTAGTGCCTATGGGAATTATTTCTCCTAGTATGGTATCTCTTTCTACTATAGGATTATATATATAGTTTCCGGGAATCCTATTAATACGAGATCAATAACAGNCGCAAATGCATCCACCGTCTCATCTTCCTTCATTTGAAGTGAGTTAAATCCAATCATCAATGATTGTAACCGTGCTTGCTGCACTCTTTCTTCTCCAACGTGTCTTTTCTTTAATGATTCCCATAATTCCTTGGCCGTCTTACAACCCGCTACTTGTAAAATCACATCTTCGGTTAACGCTTGATATCACAAGGCCATTGTTGCCTTGTTCTTCTTATCATCTACTTCTGTGTTTTCCTTAGGTTCTATTGTTTCCCACAAACCATGTGCTTCTAGTATAACCTTAATTTGTATAGCCCATACCGTGTAATTTGTGTTTTTCAACTTAGGGCATTGGTATTGTGCAATAGGTGTTATAGGTTTCACTGCGTTAGACGCGTTGTTGTTGTTGTTGGTTGTATCATCACCAGCCATCTTAAAGGTATTTATTATCTTCACCTTCTAGTGCCTATGGGAATTATTTCTCCTAGTATGGTATCTCTTTCTACTATAGGATTATATATATAGTTTCCGGGAATCCTATTAATACGAGATCAATAATAGTTTTCGGGATTTCCTAATAGTACAAACTAATAAATCTATACTATTCTAATATAATTGAAATCCTGAAAATTTGTAACTTGTGACCTCGTTTGTTTGTGTTAANTCCAATTCGACTTCTATCTTCAACAAAACCTTTCGGATTTGTTGTCTTGTTTCTGTTTTTGATTCGAATCAAAATAAAACACCAAGGTTCCTTCTCTTTTATTCTTGTCGAATTTGTTGTTGTTGCTTTTGTACCCAACGAGTCTAACAAAATTTTCACAGCCTCTTTTTTGTGTTGCTTTCGGATTCTTCCTTGAATCTTCAACCAAAGTCTCGGACTCGTTGTCTTGTTCTTGTTGTGTTGTTGTCGAATGTTATTTTGAATTCGACACGAACAAAACAAAAATTCTTGTACCACACTACACTTTCGCTTTTCTCCTTTGTGTGTTATTATTGATCTCGGTTCCTTTGAAATCTTCTACACACAAACTTTTGCGTGTGGTTTTGATTTCTTATCTAGATGTCACAAACCTTTCTACACACAATCTTGTTACCACGAATTGATAACCACACCGAACCAAAAACCTTTTTCGTTTCTGATCCTGTTCCACCGAAACAAACCTATGTGTTTCTGTTCTCGTTGTTGTTGTTCTTGTGTCGTCCCGACAGTTTCTCCACACACTTTTCCTTGAGTACTCCTTCTTTGTTCTACGTATACGTTTTCCTACTCCACAACAACGTTCCACTCGTTCTCAAACCAAACGATGTGTTCTTTCTTCTTTCTTCATGTGTCGCGTTAACAGCAAAGACACAAAAGAAGTATCCTTTAGCACTTCCTACTCTTGTTCCACGTCTCCTTGTATACGCCAAGAGTCTTTTCCTTCCCTTCGTTGTCACCAACAAAGTTTTATCCCACCAATATCATTTGATGTGTACGCTTGCAACTTCTAACGCAAAATAGATCGTGCACTATCTCCTTTACGTTTCTCCTTATTCAAACTTGTTTTCTTTCCTTGGAAGATAAAGAAAACAAATCGTATACCACCGAAAAAAAACAAGGACGTTTTTTATCTTTTTTCAGCGTGTTCTTCTTATGGCTTCTCGTTGATGTTTTGTTATGTAGAAACAGAAATTGTTTCGATGTAAATCCTTGCTCTTGATGCTAATTGTTATCCCAAAACTAGATTGATAATATGAGTTGCAAAGTAAATATTGAATAAGTATATATTGTCTAATTGTCTAACATTAAAATCGAGTATTACATATGTTTATATAGGTTGTGAATCGGTGTGAATGAACCGATGCAACCCCTTCACTTTTTTCCTAACCGAATTAACTAACTTTCGGTTATAAGGTTTCTAACTAACATGTTTGGTCTTTCATGTTTTAAACTAATACATTATGAAGCAATGAGTAAGATTATTCAGTTCACAAAATCGGAAACTCCGAATTCAGGGGCAAAAAAGCAAATCACTTGGGAAATCTGGGCAAATTAGGAATTATCCCTTTAAATGCAGACAAAGCCATTTGTTAAGATGAAAAAATAGTTCAATTCTTGAGTGGAACAAATGAAAAAGTTCACTGGTTTGCAATAACTTTAAAATAAAATTTGCTGAACATGTGTTATGTAAATCATACCCATCTGAGTTTACATCATACTTCTGTTAGAATTTTACAATTATGACTATCATAAATAAATACTAATATTGAGTAGCACATAGATGTGGAAGCGTAGGAACAAGTATAACAAGTAATAGTTAACTAAAACATAAATAGTAAACGTACCTCAAGCAATTCTTGATCGGGGATGAACAATAGATGAACCCTAATTAGGGTTTATGTAGATCTATGAATAGCCCCTTACCTTTTTGTTATTCGATCTCTTGATAATTACTATAGTGAGTAATTACCTCGTTCTTGTACACACAAATTAAACCGTATTAAGGTTTTGCAAGAAACTACACAAGAATGATTTTGTAAGACAAAATTCGGATCCTACAACCTTTAGG
>LBNU01010610.1:57388-76896 GCA_014162995.1 Artemisia annua
TTTTGATGTGTCAAAAACATGTATAAAGATGCATGCACTCATCTTTATGACATAAAATTTTACAAAACAATTTTTATAAATCCAATTCATTAACGTGAGCACGATCAACAAGGTTTTAATTGAGGCGTTGAGAAACTTACAACATTGCCTTAAGGTGCTTCGTACAATAATGTTTCAAGATGACACACAGGCGAGCGTAGAGACAGAATGGAGTCTCTCTAAGGCCACAATTTAATGTGAAACCAGACTTATACCTCACTTTATAGTGTATCATTGAGTCTTGAAAGGCATCAAGGTACAGTCGCACCAATCAATTAAAAGTTTATGATTAAAGCTCAAAACTTGGTTTCACCATTATTAGTCCAATTAATTTTTCTTTTGAAAATTACCCTTGTTATTGCTTACAATTTAATAAACACATAACACATAACAAGTAATTTAAAAGAAAACACATAACCAACTAATAAATAAATAAAGTGGTGAAAACAATTAGCCACATGCAAGCTTAATTAGATAAAACCCTAATTAAAACAATTCTAGGTTTATAATGTGTATAATATATCAAAGCTTTCACTTTGCACAAGTGAGCCACATCCATCGAAACTTCGATTGCGTAAGCTATGATCGATTAGTACACCACATAACAAGCAAATTGATTTTAATTATAATTGGAGTCTTCCCCAATTTTATATCTATCTAATTATTATGTGAAACATATTACTTGCAAACAATAAATAATCCATGACTAACATGCATGTTTTGTCATGGATTCATGCATAACAATTACCATATAGCACATCAATATGTAACAAACCTAGGGTTTCTATCCAATTTTATTAATCAAATTAATCAAAACACAAAACCCTAAAACATGTTACAAACCTAGGGTTTCTAATTAATTACTAATTAAATTAATTAATTTAAACCACAAACCCTAATTAGGGCTTATGGACAAATCGACCCCCCATAAATTAGGGTTAGGGTTTTTAATTTTTCATAAAAAATTAAAGAAAAACCCTAGAAACAATAACATGTCAATCTAAAACAATCAAAGATATGTTTTTTATTGGTTTTAGTAAGCAATTACATGTTATACATGGCTCGTGATGCCACTGTTAGAATTTTACAATTATGACTATCATAAATAAATACTAATATTGAGTAGCACATAGATGCGGAAGCGTAGGAACAAGTATAACAAGTAATAGTTAACTAAAACATAAATAGTAAACGTACCTCAAGCAATTCTTGATTGGGGATGAACAATAGATGAACCCTAATTAGGGTTTATGTAGATCTATGAATAACCCCTTACCTTTTTGTTATTCGATCTCTTGATAATTACTATAGTGAGTAATTACCTCGTTCTTGTACACACAAATTAAACCGTATTAAGGTTTTGCAAGAAACTACACAAGAATGATTTTGTAAGACAAAATTCGATCCTACAACCTTTAGGGTTGGTTGTACGATCGGCCAAGAGGGAAGAAAAGAGAGAAAACAACTTTAGGGTTAATTGTGTGTTCAAGAGGTGAAAAACAATTGAACCTAAGGTTTGTTTATATAGTGTTTAAGTAACTTGGTCACCAAGCAAGGGAAACCTAATCCCTTAGGGATACTCAGCCGCCCCCTTGTCCCAAGAGGATTCTAGATCCTTCTTGGGTTACCATAAATCTTAAACATTTATTATTTTTCCTTAATACTCATTTGCAATGTGTGCAATCCCGAGGTCTCGTGTTCGATTCTAGACATTTACATATAAATATATAACCATATTTCTAACAACTTCCATTACTGTCGGTCACTTAGATTTGAAGACAAACCCGACTATTCGTATTTAAAGAGGCTTTTCCAAGACCTATTTATTCGTGAAGGTCAAATTTGCACATAAACCTATAAATTTGAATGCACAGATAGTTTTCACTCTAAATCCCAGTATCTCACATAGTATGTTAATTACAGGCTATCAATTCGATGATGTATTTGGTTGGACCATACTGAAATACCCTCAAATTGGTGCCACCTCCAGAGGACAAGTGAGTGCAAAATTTATGATTGCTTTTTTATGTTTGACGTTTTTTATTTCATTTCATAATATATTTGGATCATGTGTATCGTTTGTATATATATTTATCACCTTTTACAACATATTATTTTAGATTGTCTGCCTTTTATGTTGCAGCTTCAAGGCGTGAATGCTAGTATTAACACGGGAACACCTGCCGAAAAGCTGGGAAGAACCTCAGGTATCAAGTTATAACGAATTAAACCATGTGCTACCTCCAAAGTTATTTGAAGTTAACAGCTACAGCTTCTTTTGTGCTGTTGGTCAGGATATCCATGATAGATTTTCGGGCGCACTTTCTAGAAGATTTCCTATGTTGTCCGTCGTCCAAGGATGTGGTAGTTAAAAATCTCTATTCACGTCTCTTTTTGAAATTTTTATTGTTTTGACTTTTTAGAAGTCCAAAGCTGATTTTGACTTGCAATTTCTCAATCTGCAGCAACCTGGTTCCGAAAGACCCCGAGCTTCGTCTAGGTGTGCGGATTTTAATTCAGGCATCAGCGGCAGAGCTCCTCAGTGGAAGCAACCGAAGGCCGATTAACTCGTAATGTGTCAACCAGTGGGTTTTGCGGCTACTCAAAGAGTCCAATCAGGCTATCAAAGAGTCCAATCAGGCTATGACACCAATTCCCGTACTGTAAAGGGTGGCCACAAAGTTCCTCTTTGCAGCTTTGAGTTCTTTTCGAGTAGGAAGTGAAAGAATCACCATTTTATTCTAGTGACTTTTATATCTTGCAAAATAGACAATCAGGTGTTTTACCCTAACACAAACGTGAATTTCGTGTTATTGGAATGTTATATAAGCATTACACTCGGGGCATCTTTGTGTAATCAAACAAAAAATATACTACTACTTATTTACCTTTGCATTTTTAAGGCAAGCATTAAAATAAGTCGTTACACAGTTTTGGTGTCGTCAGCTTTGTGCTAATAGTAGCGACAAGCGTATGAGTGAAGGTTTAGTCGTAACCTTGGATATTGGGATATCTAAGCTTTCTTTTTTGGGTAAAAGGGATTTTTCACCATGGTAAAATGCATTACTATCTAAGCTTTCTGTATACAGCTTATGTAATGATGATCTTGGATTTGGACCAGCTTGTTCACAACAATAGCAAATGACGTCTCATGTTTGTTTTGCTTAGATTCTTTGTACTAGTATTGACGTATCGATATACTTAGGGCTTACGTATATGTTGTGATGTTATACGTTACAATAGCAAATGACGTCTCGACTTTGTTTGCATAGATTCTTTGTACTAGTATTGACATATCGATATACTTACGGCTTACGTATATGTTGTGATGTTATACGTTATAATAGCAAGTGATGTCCCGTCTTTGTTTGCTTAGATTCTTTGTACTAGTATTGACGTATCTGTTAGAATTTTATAATTATAACTATCATATATAATAATTAAGAACGAGTAGCACATAATAGCGGAAGCATAGGATCAAGTATAACATATAAAAGTTAACTATAACATAAATAGAAAACGTACCGTATGCAATTCTTGATTGGGGATGAACAAGTGATGAACCCTAATTAGGGTTTATGAAGATCAATGTTAAACCCCTTACCTTTTTGTTTAACGATCTCTTGATAACAACAATAGTGTGTTGTTACCTCGTTCTTGTACACACAAACTCAATTGAATAAAAGGTTTTGCAAGAAACAAGAACACTAACAATTTTGTAAAACAAAATTCGATCCAAAGAACCCCTAAGGGATGTTTGGTCGATCGGTTTCAAGAAGAAAAAGAAGAAGGAAAACAAGCTTTAGGTTTTAGGGTACAAGAGGTGAGAATGAATGAACCTTAGCCTTGTTTATATACTAGTAGAAACTTGGAGGACAAGTTGGTGTAGGTTTGGGTCTCCCCTCCCCTTTGTCGACCGGCCTAAGGAGTCCAAGAAGGTTTCTAGAACCTTCTTGGCTCCTAATTACATACTAGTCCTTTTCTTTTTCCTTTTAACGATAGTTAGTACTTACACTTAATAACTAACGACCGTTAAGTCCGTTTAGTGTTCAAAATAATAAATAAACATAACATTTAATATTTATTATTTATACTTTTATTCTCGTTTGTATTGTGTGCAATCCCGAGGTCTCGTGTTCGATTCTAGACATTTACATGTTAAATATTTAACTATAATTTAACAGTATCGATATACTTAGGGCTTACGTATATATTGTGATGTTAATCATTACAATAGCAAATGACGTCTCGTGTTTGTTTGCTTAGATTCTTTGTACTAATATTGACATATCCATATACTTAGGGCTTACGTATATGTTTTGATGGCCGATGGTATACTTTAACTATCTATAGCATCACGACATGCCATAGATGGTTTAACGCGTGAAAGGCGTTGTTATATACGGTAGTTACGATATTCTAAGAAAATTTTCCAAAAGCACAGACACTCCAATTTTATGATACATACCGTCTCTTACTCAACATGATCATTATAAAGCTTAAGAGTTTCACGACAAGATCTTTATTATTATTTTTCTTAATAGATCTTCGTTTCTTACATGTCACATATCATATTACTGAGTCATTGTGAGTTGACTTACGTTAAACAGAATCACATTGTTTTTGTGTTACTCATTGCTAATAAGCATAAAACATCTTCACATTTAGCTTTTGATTATTTTGCGCTAACTTTATTAGATGGAATGTAACCAACAATGATTCTTACGGTTTTGCAGATATACGAATCACATTTTTCTAGGTAGTGACTGAAATCCTGTCACTTTAACACTCATCTTTCCATAATACAACGTCACCCTCTCCCTCATGCCTCACACCCTCTACCACCACCTTTATTTGTATATAAGAAACTGCCAATTAACAAAGATTCACATCAAACTCTTTCTACCTAGCTCTCTTGAAAATGGACCCTAACAAACAGATAAGATGCCCCCGATGTTGCCTAATGTGCCAAAGTTATGACATGTTTATGGACCATGTGGAACAACACAAGGATGGTTCATGGAACGGTTGGAACCTCGACATGAGTGTTGCATTGGTTCAAGCAAGGCCTCCAGGAACCTTACCACCCCAGACGATGAATTTGTATCCTGACCCATTGCAGCTCACACTTGCTCCACCAAGTGTGTCAGCTCACACTTGCTCCACCAAGTGTACTAGCAATCTCAAAGAAACAGCAAATCAGAAAGAAAAAGCATCAACAAGTCTTCGTTTGGGTTGTCGTCCTGAATGATCACTTGTGTTGGGATCATTAAGTTATCGTCTTTTTATGAGTTGTTATGTTTAAAACTTATGGTATGCATATTAGACCTTGATTTCCTATTTAAGTCCTGTATCTTTGAACTTCATATATGGTTCTCATGAATAAATGTGTTTATCGCTTTGGTACTTCAAGATTGATCTATTAGATTATATCACATTTTCTTTATTTATCATTATTATTATTATTTTTTTATTTCTTCATTTTGTGTTTCATAAGAGATTATGGTTACATATAAATTGTAGACACAAGTATATATGCAGTCCGGTCGGTCCTTTCGGTCTCGGTCGGTTTTGGAATTCCGATGCTCAGCCCTATGCAGGGAATGTAACTCTTACGTTCTTAGCTACCATAGGCCATCTCCATCCATCCTTCATATTTGAAGAAAACTTTGAAGCATATTTGTTTAGATCTCCATCTTAATTATAGGATCGAACAATTTTACGATACTACAAATCAAAAATGATACGGATCTTACGTAAGATCTTAGCAAGCTTAAGATCTTATAAGATCCATACCGAGCTGAGTTTCCTGGAAAACCCTTAACGATTCATCGTTATTATTATCCTTTTGTTTCTAATACTCTGATTAATAAAGAAATGAATCTTTATTAATGTACAGTTTCTCGTATATAAATAATTGAACAAAATTACCAAAACATATTTGGGCGTGGCCACGCAAACATTTTGTCAATTCTACGAGTGGCCCATAGTATTAAACTTCAAAACAAATTTGAATGAACAAATTCTATTTTGACTACAACTCTTGAAAATGGACCCTAACAAAGAGATAAGATGCCCCGATGTTGCCTAATGTGCCAAAGTTATGACATATTTATGGACCATGTAGAACAACACAAGGATGGTTCATGGAACGGTTGGAACCTCGACATGAGTGTTGCATTGGTTCAAGCAAGGCCTCCAGGAACCTTACCACCCCAGACGATAAATTTGTATCCTTGTATCCTGACCCATTGCAGCTCACACTTGCTCCACCAAGTGTACTAGCAATCTCAAAGAAACAACAAATCAGAAAGAAAAAGCATCAACAAGTCTTCGTTTGGGTTGTCGTCCTGAATGATCACTTGTGTTGGGATCATTAAGTTATCATCTTTTTATGAGTTGTTATGTTTAAAACTTATGGTATGCATGTCTATTAGACCTTGATTTCCTATTTAAGTCATGTATCTTTGAACTTCATATATGGTTCTCATGAATAAATGTGTTTATCGCTTTGGTACTTCAAGATTGATCTATTAGATTATATCACATTTTCTTTATTTATCATTATTATTATTATTATTTTATTTCTTCATTTTGTGTTTCATAAGAGATTATGGTTACATATAAATTGTAGACACAAGTATATATGCAGTCCGGTCGGTCCTTTCGGTCTCGGTCGGTTTTGGAATTCCGATGCTCAGCCCTGTGCAGGGAATGTAACTCTTACGTTCTTAGCTACCATAGGCCATCTCCATCCATCCTTCATATTTGAAGAAAACTTTGAAGCATATTTGTTTAGATCTCCATCTTAATTATAGGATCGAACAATTTTACGATACTACAAAGCAAAGATCTTACGTAAGATCTTAGCAAGCTTAAGATCTTATAAGATCCATACTTTTTTTTAGGCAACCCTAAAAGTCTCTCTCTAGGTGGCGATTTTTTTTCCCTATCCTATCCCTAATCGGTTTTCATCTTTTTCTGCCCTACATCCTTTAATTCGTGTATCAAATTGATTATTCTAGTGATCAATCATTGTGGTTATCATTGGTTTATTCAGATTGGTGCTGGTTTTTTAGGATTAAGGTCGAATTAAAGGTGAATCATTTTTTTAGGGTTTAAAACCGCCGACCTGTTTCTTGATCGCACCTTACTTCATATATAATTAGTCTCTGATTAAAGGTGCGTTTGACTTCTTATTTAAACTATGCATGCTGCAAGCTTTATGATGGGTTAGGATTTTGGACTTTCATGCGTAAAACCCTAATCGTTTAGGTTGGGATTTTTTCTTTTTAGTTTGTAAGTTACATTGTGTGGTTTACGTTGGTGTGTTGTTTGTGGTTGTGGGTTTTGAGAGATGAATAAAGGGTTCCTTAACGCGAATAATAGTGCTTCTAAATCTGGTTTCAATGTTGGCAAATCAGTGGGAAGTGGTGTTGGTGTTGGCAGCATCTCGACTAGCTTGGCCGATCAAGCTAGTCTATTGAATGGAGGTAGCTAGTAGTGGTACGACATGTGTTATGAGTGGAAGTGGTGCAACGTGTATGGGTGGGAATGGTGATAAGGGTCCCGAGCCTATTATTACCGATTGGACTGATGATGATGGTGATGTTAATTTGTCTACACTTGTGGACCGGAACGTGCATGTTACACCCATGCATAAAAATACGGATCCAATGGATGCTTCTACTTTGATGAATGATAAGATTACGAATGATGGTAGTGTTAAATCTAATGAGCATGTGGGTTCGGAATCGGTTCCAAAGGTAGATTCTCCTATTTCTTTTTCCAATATCATTAATGCTAATCGTATGGTTCCGAAAGTGAATTTTAGAGCTTTGGTCAATGAGGATCGTGTGGATAATCATGACACAATGTTGCCTATGGCTGCTATGAAGAAGGTTTTAAGTCGGTATTATAACACACTTGTTGGTTACTTTCTTGGTAAGACCATTGCTTTTCCTTTAGTTCAGAATTATGTTACTAATACATGGGGAAATTTTGGCTTGCAAAAGCTGATGAAGAATGGTGATGGAGTGTTTCTTTTTAAGTTTGCTACAAAGGATGGTGTGGATCGTGTTCTGGAACGAGGTCCTTAGATTATACGTAACTCGCCCATTATTCTAAACAAATGGACTTCCACTTCATCCCTTAATAGGAGCGAGGTAAACAAGATACCGGTTTGGATCAAAATGCATAAGGTTCCTTTGGTTGCTTATTTTAAGGATGGTCTGAGCTTGATTGCTACGCAAGTAGGGAAACCTATTATGTTAGATGCTTATACAAGCTCTATGTGTGTCGAGTCTTGGGGCCGTATTAGTTTTGCTCGTGCTTTAGTTGAATTAAGCGCGGATTCGGAACTAAAAAGCCAGGTTACAATGGCAATTCCAAATGAAGAAGGTAATAGTTTTAATAGTGAAATTATTAATATCGAATATGAATGGAAACCTCCTCATTGTGGTGAATGTAAAACTTTTGGACATGCTTTGATTGAATGCCCTAATCGTATTAAGGAGGCTGTTCGTGGTAATACTAATGTAGCTTCTAATACTTTGGATATGACGGATGATGGTTACATTGAGGCAAAGAATCGGAAGAGTAAGGGGAAGAATGTGCATGCTCCTTCTCGGCCTATTGGGGGTGTTCAACGTAATAAGCCCAAACCAAAATTTTGGAGACCTGTCTCAAAGAAGCCGGTTGCTACTAAGGAGAAAAACACAAGTGAGGCAAGTACGAGTGGGACGAATATTGCTACATCGAACCCATTTGATGCTCTTGATGTGGCCGATACTGATGATAATGGTATTCCTTGTGCAACAAGTGTTTCTCCTAATGATGGGGCTGATTTGGAGGTGGGTAGTAACACCCCTATTATTGAGAAAATTGGTAAGATTGAAAAGCTAATTATTGAAGGGAAAGTTACTCTTGTGGACGATGATGGTAAACCTCTAAAAAAGGTGGATTTGAAAGAGAAAGAGCAGGATACAACTACGAAGCCTAGTATCCCTTCCTCTAAGTGTACTTCTTCAACCAAGGTGGGTAACCCTTTCTCTAAGGTGGGTAATGTGGTTGTTTCTGATAACGACGACGATGAAGTTCTGGAACATCCTAACGAAACTAATTATTTTGGTAGTGGATGGAAAGAGAGGAGTCTTTTGGAACAATGGAAAGATGGTACATGCGACTACAATGATTATGATGATGATTACTTTGATGATTGTGGTCTATCTGCACGCCAATTTAAGGCTGCTGTCATGCATGACATTTGACTTGGATAGGTTGTTTTTCTTGGTTAGCATAAAGGTTGACGTGTCTTAGTTTATGCTTGGTTTGTTTTTGCTTTTCTAGTTGTGTGTAACTAGTAGGATCATTTATGGCCTGTCATGAATGATATNCTCTTGTGAAAAACGATGGTAAACCTCTAAAAAAGGTGGATTTGAAAGAGAAAGAGCAGGATACAACGCCTAGTATCCCTTCCTCTAAGTGTACTTCTTCAACCAAGGTGGGTAACCCTTTCTCTAAGGTGGGTAATGTGGTTGTTTCTGATAGTGACGATGATGAAGTTCTTGAACATCCTAACGACACTAATTATTTTGGTAGTGGATGGAAAGAGAGGAGTCTTTTGGAACAATGGAAAGATGGTACATGCGACTACAATGATTATGATGATGATTACTTTGATGATTATGGTCTATCTGCATGCCAATTTAAGGCTGTTGTCATGCATGACATTAGACTTGGATAGGTTGTTTTTCTTGGTTAGCATAAAGGTTGACGTGTCTTAGTTTATGTTTGGTTTGTTTTTGCTTTTCTAGTTGTGTGTAACTAGTAGGATCATTTATGGCCTGTCATGAATGATATAGTGGTTATTCAAGCGGTTGCTTGAGGTTAATGTGGTATTTCAACCACATTCCTTTGTGTTTAACTAATTTTTTTTTAGTAATATATTTTACCGGGTGGAGTCCCTTTACCCAAAAATCTTATAAGATCCCGATTTTAACCATAGGATCTTAAAATCTAATCCGGTCCGATCATACTTTTTTCGAACTACAAACTAAAAAAAACATCAAAGTTATGGATTACAGAATTTAAAAGTAACTATATTCATAATTTAAGACAATATTTTCATGAAACATTATTATAATTTTGTATTTATGTTATATAATAATTTGTTAAATTAAACAAAATTACGAAAATTATTAAAAAAAATAACATTATAGTAGGATTTTTAGGATCCTCATCCGGTCTTACGAATTCGATTTTGCAAAAACAAAAACGATCCTGAGTAAGATCATGATTTTGAAAACTTTGCTTCAAAGTATTGCTCAAAATCCTCCATATTTAGAAGACTACTATTCATCATCCCAACAAATTATTATCACTTTTTTATATCTTTTGATTTATTGGACCATTAGTTGATTTTATTGGTTAATTCAATATAAATATCTCTGAAGTTGAAATTTGAAAGACATTTTTTGAGATTAATTGTTTTTAGAGGATGAAAAACGTAATTGTTTATGGAAGACATGGTTAGAGATGGTTTTAATTGACAAATGAGAAATAACACTAATCTAACGTCTTCAATTTTTCATATTTTTTTATTTTGTGTAATGTGTATTGTATAGTCAAGATACATTTTTTTTTTTTTTTGGCAAAATTTTTTTTAATGCATCATCCTTGCCACAAATGTGACTTTCGTGTACTGAACAAATAACTTTTCTTATATGGGTACTAAACTTTTATTTTTTGGCCTTTTTTATATACTTTTTGACGTTTTTACCCCTTGGATTTTTAAAAATCCAAGGGCAAAAATGTACTAAACTTTTATTTTTTGGCCTTTTTTCGTGTACTGAACAAATAACTTTTCTTATATGGGTACTAAACTTTTATTTTTTGGCCTTTTTTATGTACTTTTTGACGTTTTTACCCCTTGGATTTTTAAAAATCCAAGGGCAAAAATGTAAAAAAGTACATCAAAAAGACCAAAAAATGAAAGTTTAGTACCCATAAAAGAAAAGTTTTTTATTCGCTACACGGAAGTCACCAACGTGACAAGTTCAGTACATTAATAAATATTTTGCCCTTTTTTGTGTGCAAATATTTGCAATCGTTATTTTGTAGGTAAAACTAATAACTACAAGGAAACTAAAGGATAAATGTTGCCGACCAAGCTACATTTATGCATGAAATACCAAACACAAAATGATAAATACAACAAAAATGATTTTACAAAATTAATTCTGGTGAGCTTAATTTTTCCATCTAATTAAAATGCAAAAGCCTTTCCTTTTAATTAGACTAGTTATATACCTCATGCACATATGGAGCTTTGACATAAATCTTACTTGATATGTTTTGACGTAAGTCGCAATATAATTTAATTTTGGATATATAACCATTAGTAATGTAAAGTAATATACACCATCCCTGTGGGTTATACCCATATCTAGTACACTCACTTATTTTCTTTAGCATGAACCATCCTTTGAAGCCGTGTACGTCATTCATTCTTATCTATAACATTTATTAAAAACTTTCTTTAACACTCCTCACGTGCAAGGTACATGAGGGTACAATGGTCTTTTTATCATATTTCTTTCTTGTTTATTACCATTCTCTCTACAATGGTCTTTTTATCATATTTCTTTTTATCATGTTTCTTTCTTGTTTGTTTTCAAAGAAGATAAATAAAAATAAGGAAATATGATTAAAAAAAAAAGGACCAATATACCCTCATGTGCCTTGCACGTGAGAGGTTTTAATAGAAGTTATAACATATATTACAAGATAAAGATGAATGATATTACAAGATTTCAAAATAAGGACGGCTCATGCAAAAAAATAATATAAAATATGGACTCCACTAGTGATTTGGGTAGGGCTGAGCAAAGTGGACCGAAAATCAAACCCAACCAAAAAACCGAGGTGAACCGGACCGAGCGAAACCTAACCGACTATATTCGATTTGATTTTCGGTTCTTATACTTGTGGTTTTCATTTTCAGTTTGGTTTGGTTAGATCCGAAACCGAGAAAAACACACCTAAACCAGGTAAACCGAACTGAACAGACACAAAACCGAACCAAACCAAGTCACTTCGATTCGGTTGTCGGTTCATGTTTTTCACAAAATCGACTTTAGGTGCTGTCTTTGAAGGATCATATCTAATGAACTGAAAGTCGAGTTTCGTGTCTACTTTATGATGCATTTGTTTCCAGGTTCTGAGGCCAAGTTTAAGTGGGTCAATCTGCAATTTACAGCAGACTGTCTAGAAAGACAGCATGTTGCGTAGAAAATGGGTCAGGTTTAGAGATTTATATAAAAACAACCGTAAGTCATTAGAGGTCGTGATACCCTTCGTTTTAAAGGTAATTAAGTCTAGTTTCGTTTAAAAATGGTCTTGAGGCCTGGTTAGCAAGAGATTGTTGTCAGTTCAATAAAGAGTAACAGGATGTCAGTTCTGGGTCATGTCGTTTTCGCGAAAAGTTTTAAATTTTGGCCAAAGTAGGAATTAGGAAAGGGGTGTTTCATGTATAACCACTTGGTGATCTTTGAGACTAGAAGTTTGTAAACTCCAAGTTGGTCAAAAATACCGTATTCAAACCCCCCCCCTACACGGTTCTACAGAACTCTTTTAAAATAAAATCAGTTTGTGGTACGTAGTTTCACAAGTTTATCAACAACCACACCAAAGTTTCTTGTTTAAACCAAACGACTAAAGAAATGGTAAATACAAAATGTAGTCGATCATAGAAAAAAAAAAAAAAAAAAAAAAAAAAAAAAAAAAAAAAAAAAAAAAAAAAAAAAAAAAAAAAAAAAAAAAAAAAAAAAAAAAAAAAAAAAAAAACAACTAGCACTAGTTGAGTGACAATGACCTTTTCGACCTATGACACTTTCACCAACTAATCAAGTTTGATAAACAATTGTCACATGAAACTTATGCACAATTGATTCATAATATTGCTTGGATTTGATCAAAAACAACATGTCATAGTTTAGCAAACATCATACCACAAACATCATCCAAACAAGCGTATAAAGAAACTAGTCACTCATAGCAAACAAAGTCACAATCTCAGAATTATTCAAGCTTGAAAACATGATTAAAAGTACAAACAAATGTGTAGTAGTGATTATAAATGTTGTGGGACATAATGCCACAACTTAGGGTGATGATATCTTGGCGTCGGATCCTTGGAATTATGCTTCCTTATCTTTGAAAGCTCATTGAATTTTCTTTGTTTGCAATGAATTGTGTAGTAGTAGTTGTTATGCGAGATATTATCTTAAGATATGATGATAAAGTACGCCAACCCATGGATCTTATTTATAGGTGAGCACCCCTTGGCAACCAAGCAAATTTCTTGGGCACCAAGGGCTCATAAAGGCTCAAAATACAGTTAGCAAGTAGCAATGGTACTTAAAACTTCATTAATTTTGACTTGGGCACCAATGCAATGAAACGGCCAGCGGTTGTTTGGTTTGAAATTCTGCTTGCCGGCTAAATGGCCTGGCTAGCGGCTAAATACGCTGATTGACTAAAAATGGTCAAAACCAGAAATGTAGATCTTTCTCTTCTCTTCCAATGGCCTTTCGATTCAGTGTAATTAGAGTCCGAATGATCAAGTTACAGCCAAAACAGTGGAGATATGTCGGGATAGGCTTTGAATAATTCTTCGATTTAACATCTTTTCTTCACTTTTCCTCAATTCCTATCATACGAGCTTCAATGAACCTAAAATAGCAAATAGACTTTATTAAGTATCGTAAGTTCACTTAAATAACCAAAATATATGTACAAAAGTCATGATAACGCTTTCGAGAACATGTTACAACTAAGCGTTATCAGAGCTTGACCAAATTGTTTTAATTTTGACTTTTTATAAAGAAATGTGATAGCTCCATTTATCTTTTGTGACAAAATTGAGCTCTCTTATTAATGTAATTCCATTTGATCAACATATCTTTTCCACTTTTTAAATTATATAAAAGATTATGGGTTGCACACAAAATGACAACTAAATAAAAGGGTAAATCACAAAACCTATCATGATTTTTCTCCCTATGCTATTACTGTTATTTATTTATTTATTGTTATTTTTTTTTTCAAATTATGTGATTATTGTTTATTTTTTGAACAAGTTATGTCCCTTGCACTAAAGTTCACTATTTTTTTTCATTGGTTAATGTTAAAGCCGTGTGAAATTACTAAATTACCCTCACCTTCTTCCCCACTCTTATTTTCTTTTAAATTTACGCCACCACCACCATCTACCACCACAAAACAAGCGCCACCACCCTCCTCCACCACCATCACCACCTTTCACCACCCTCTATCACCAAACAACCACTCCCTGGCCGCCTTTGTGTCGATCTCGATGTGTGCCCGTGCAAAAATCTCTTCAAGCTCACCTTGCCTCTTGAAAGCAATCTCCTCCATTATGCTAGCATAAATCTTACATATCTAGCCTTTTAACTTCCACCTTAGCCTAGTAAACAAAAAAGGTAAAGTTTTAAGAATTAGTAACCCTGTTTCTAATAACAAAAATAGGCATTGATAGTATTTCCATGATTGGGCGTTCATATTTTCGTATAGTCAAATAGTAATTCATTTGGTCATATCATATTCCTTATTGTCTTCTTAAGAACAACTAAACTAGAAATTATGGGTTGTAAAATTTTTATACCTGTTCAATCAAATCTAGAGCAAGAGCCCCAGGGACAGTTACTTCATCCGCCGAAGTAGATACTTTACAGGTAACATGACCAAATAAGCTACGCTCTTCTTCAGACGTATCCATCAAGTTCCNTTTTTTTTTTTTTTTTTTTTTTTTTTTTAATTTTTTTTTTTTTTTTTTTTTTTTTTTTTTTTTTTTTTTTTTTTTTTTTTGGCAAAATACAATGATACTAGCTTCGAGTAAACTAGATTGAAGATGAAATTTCACTAAATAGCTAATTATGGATTATAGAAAATGTCCATTAAAGTCAAAATTTTTGTCTTTTACAAAGCAGATGCATTCTTGTGTTTGCAGAAATATTCAGGATACAATGTGAACTAAACACTTCTAATGAGCTTTACTAAAAAAAAACGGGGCAAAATGATGTACCTTCTTCAACCATTGCTTCTTATCTTCATTTAAAGCTAAGACGGTGTTAGCAAGCCTAGCTAGTGTGTCATTGCTAATGTTTTTAGACTGTACGCCCGTTGCATCATTCAAACTTGTATGAACCTCTGTCACAGTAGTGTAAATGACGAGCCCAAGAACAGCACAAAGATCATGTACTGTGGTCATGATTTAAAAAAATGAAGTCACAAGTGAATTACATACGATTACGACAGACGATTTCTCTCCAAGAGATGCAAGAAGAGTTGAGAGTTCAAGTTTAGAATCTGTCAATGCCTGAAGAATTAATGTGTGCCCTTGGCTTTGCAGCTTTGTCAACTTTCCTCTTGTTACGTCTAAGCACTCCTGCTCTAACTGAAGAAGCATCTTATCCCTCTCCTCGTCGGTTTCACCTACCTCGTCCCAAATTTTCTACATCAATATGCAATAGTTACTCAATGGTCAGTTTGGATCCCAGAAAATGTTTGACTTCTATAAACATTATCAACCACTTAAATAGTTAATTCTAAGTTTCTAGCCAAGATTCTCTTAGTGAAAGCGAAAGAAAAAGAATTTCCAACTATAAAATTAGGATAAAACTATCATGTAAAATCATAGTTCACCTGCAACTGATGAAGTAACGAGCCACAGGCTGTTTCTCCATTAACAGGATTTTGGACATCCACCTCTGCCATTTGGAATCACCACAACCTGTTATGAATCAACAGTTAGCAATCAAAAAATATACTACTTATTTTACCTTTGCATTTTTATGGCAAGCATTAAAATGAGTCAGTTACAAAGTTATGGTGCCACCAGTGTTGTGCTTATAGTAGCGACTGTCGTATGTGTGAAGATTTAGTGGTAAACTTGGATATTGACATGTCTAAGATTTCTGTATGCATCTTATCTATAATGAGGATCTTAAATTTGGACTAGTTTGTTCACAACAATAGCAAATGACGTCTCGTGTTTGTTTGCTTAGATTCTTTGTACTAGTATTGACGTATCAATATACTTAGGGCTTACATATATGTTGTGACGTTATACGTTACAAAAGAAAAGGACGTCTCATGTTTGTTTGGTTAGATTCTTTGTACTAGTATTGACGTATCGATATACTTAGGGCTTATGTTTATGTTGTGACGTTATACGTTACAATAGCAAATGACCTCTCGTGTTTATTTGCTTAGATTCTTTGTACTAGTATTGACGTATCGATATACTTAGGGCTTACGTGTATGTTGTGATGTTATACGTTACAATAGCAAATGACATCTCGTGTTTGTTTGCTTAGATTCTTTGTACTAGTATTGACGTATCGATATACTTAGGGCTTACGTATATGTTGTGATGTTATACGTTACAATAGCAAATGGCATCTCGACTTTTTATGCATAGATTCTTTGTACTAGTATTGACGTATCGATATACTTAGGGCTTACGTATATGTTGTGATGTTATACGTTACAATAGCAAATGACGTCTCGTGTTTGTTTGGTTAGTTTCTGTGTACTAGTATTGACGTATCGATATACTTAGGGCTTACGTATATGTTATGATGCTATACATTACAATAGCAAATGACGCCTCGTGTTTGTTAGCTTAGATTCTTTGTACTAGTATTGACGTATCGATATACTTAGGGCTTACATATATGTTGTGATGTTATACGTTACAATAGCAAATGGCATCTCGACTTTTTATGCATAGATTCTTTGTACTAGTATTGACGTATCGATATACTTAGGGCTTACGTATATGTTGTGATGTTATATGTTACAATAGCAAATGATGTCCCGTCTTTGTTTGCTTAGATTCTTTGTACTAGTATTGACGTATCGATATACTTAGGGCTTATGTATATGGTGTGATGTTAATCGTTACAATAGCAAATGACGTCTCGTGTTTGTTTGCTTAGATTCTTTGTACTAGTATCCACTTATCGATATACTTAGGGCTTACGTATATGTTGTGATGTTATACATTAACTATCTATAGCATGACGACATGCCATAGATGGTTTAACGCGTGAAAGGCGTTGTTATATACGGTAGTTACGATATTCTAAGAAAATTTACCAAATGCACAGACACTTCAATTTTATGATGTACAGACTGTCTCTTACTCAACATCATCATTATAAAGCTTAAGAGTTTCACGACAAGATCTTTATTATTATTTTTCTCAGTGATAATTCAAAAAATAACCAAGTTGCTCAATCGATTGAGATTTTTGATCTTGGATTTGAAAATTCTTAAATTGACCAGTTGCCCTGGTTGCCCAAAACGTGTCGCCCCCCATAGACCCCAAGTGTCCAAAGTTGCCCAAAATTTGGCGGCGTTGCCCAAAATTTGTCAGAGTTGCCCAAAAATTCGCCACTTGGCGTCCCCCCTGTTAAAGGTTGCGTTGGGCAACTGGTCAATATAAGAAAATTTTCAAATCCAAGTTCAAAAATCTCATCGATTGGGCAACTTGGTCATTTTTGGAACTACCCCTTTTTCTTAATAGATCTTCGTTTCTTACATGTCACATATCATATTACTGACTCACTATGAGTGGCCTTACGTTAAACTGAATCACATTGTTTTTGTGTTACTCATTGCTAAAAAGCATAAAACATGTGAACATCTTCACATTTAGCTTGATTATTTTACGTTAACTTTATTATATGGAATGTAACCAACAATGATTCTTACGGTTTTGCAGATATACGAATCACATTTTTCTTGGTAGCGACTGAAATCCTGGCACTTTAATACTCTTCTTTCCATTATACAATGCCACCCTCTCCCTCATGCCTCGCACCCTCTACCACCACCTTTTTTTGTATATAAGAAACTTCCAATTAACAAAGATTCACATCAAACTCTTTCTATCTATCACTCTAGAAAATGAACCCTAACAACCAGATAAGATGCCCCCGTTGTTGCCTAATGTGCCAAAGTTATGACAAGTTTAAGGACCATATGGAACAACACAACGATGGTTCATGGAACGGTTGGAACCTTGACATGAGTGTTGCATTGGTTCAAGCAAGGCCTCCAGGAACCTTACCACCCCAGACGATGAATTTGTATCCTGACCCATTGCAGCTCACACTTGCTCCACCAAGTGTGTCAGCTCACACTTGCTCCACCAAGTGTGCTAGCAATCTCCAAGAAACTGCAAATCAGAAAGAAAAGGTTTCGACAAGTCTTCGTTTGGGTTCTCGTCCTGAATGATCACTTGTGTTTGGATCATTAAGTTATCGTCTTTTTATGAGTTCTTTTGTTTAAAACTTATGGTATGCATGTCACCTTGATTTCCTATTTAAGTCGTGTATCTTTGAACTTCATATATGGTTCTCATGAATAAATGTGTTTACCCGCTTTGGTACTTCAAGATTGATCTATTAGATTATATCACATTTCTTTATTTTTTTTTATTTCTTCATTTTGTGTTTCATAAGAGATTATGGTGACATATAAATTGTATACACAAATATATATGCAGTCCAGTTGGTCCTTTCGGTTTGATCGGTTTTGAGTCTCCGATGCTAAGCCCTATGCAGGGAATGAAACTCTTTCGTTCTTAGCTACCATAGGCCATCTCCAACCATCCTTCATATTTAGAAAACTTTAAAGCATAGTTGTTAAGATCTCGATCTTAATTATAGGATCTAACGATTTTACGATACTACAAAGCAAAAACGATACGGATCTTACGCAGGATATTAGCAAGCTTAAAATCTTATAAGATCCCGATCTTAACCATACAATCCTAAAATCTAATCCGGTCCGATCTTACTTTTCTCGAACCGCAAATTAAAAAAACCTCAATGTTATGGATTATGTTTACATAATTTAAAAGTAACATCTTAATCTTCTTAAACATTCTATATTCATAATTTAAGACAATATTTCCATGAAACATTGATATAATTTTGTGTTTATGTTATATAATAATTTATAAATTTTAATAAAATTACAAAAACTATTAAAAAAATGATATTATAGTAGGATTTTTAGGATTCTTATCCGATCTTATGAATTCGATTTTGCACAAACGAAAACGATCATGAGTAAGATCCTGATCTTGAAAACTTTGCTTTGAAGAATTACTCAAAACGAATATATTGTGACTTGAACTATTATTGGACTTTGGACATTTGGACTATTGGACACGAAACGAATATAGTACACTAGACTCGTAATGAATTAATGCATTCGATTCACAACGGGTAAACAATAGAAATAATGTCTAACGGACAATAAAATTTATAAATACACGATGTCTAAATTACTCTGAAAATATTATTATTATTATTATTATTATTATTATTATTATTATTATTATTATTATTATTATTATTATTATTATTATT
>LBNU01010611.1:8937-26180 GCA_014162995.1 Artemisia annua
ATGTCTTGGGGTATTTATAGTTTCTGTCTGAGGGCACGATGCGGCGCATCGAGTAAGTAGATGCGGCGCATTGACTTAACTTCACGTGGGGTCTAAGATTAATATATTCTAGAATATTCGTACACCATCTTTAGATGCGGCGTATCTTGATCTTTTATGCGGCGCATGTCCTTCAGTGTCTTGGATTGTATCTGGTGAAGTCTGGATAGTGATACGCCGTATGTCAGAAGTATAATGCGGCGTATCTGGAGTAGAACAAGCTTGATCTTCTTCGTTGACCAAAGTTTCATATGCGGCGCATGATAGAATTACATGCGGCGCATTCTTCAAAGTCAGGCAATGGTCTTCGAATTCATCTAAGTATGATATTGCGGCGTATCTGTTGAGAGTGATATGGCGCATCTTTTGGATTTCATTAGACTTTTGACATGTTGCTAGTTTTGCTCCATAATTCGTCCAAAATCGCCAAGTTTCACCAATTGCTTGTTTTTACCTGAGAATTAGTAAAGTAAATAATTAAGTATCGATTCTCATAAATAATATAATAAAACAAGTCAAATAAATAGGATAAATAATGACAATAATATGTACTTATTTGATGTCATCAAATATCCCCCCACTTGAACGTTACTTGTCCCCAAGTAAACTCTAGATTAAAAATTATGAAAATGTATCCTAAAAGTTATTAGGATTTATTTGTATCATTAAGCACGTATTTGTTTTATCATAATCACACAACCAAACACTTAACGAAGTAGAAACAAAATAATTTTTCAATATCAAAACAATTCTAAATCGTTTAGTTGCTTAGTCGTGACGAATATTCTATCATAATCTTGGCAAGCATACGCATCTCCCCCACTAAAGCCAAGGAGTAACAAGTCTAAAGCGGTAAAAAGGGTTTTGTGGCTTAAGGGTTAAACCTAGCTTCGTTCAAACATTTCCTGCATAAACTTAGTAGATCGCTGGCGCGAGTCTTCGACGCTTCAACTAACGGATGGTCACTAATGCACTTCTTGGATCGCTGGCGCGTTATTTGCATAACGGATGGTCACCAAGTCACACACTAGATCGCTAGCGCGTTAGTCAATTAATCTAATACTCGGATGGTCACTACCTTATTCATACATTTAATATTCTTAATTGGCCATCACCATATCCGGATGCTCGAAAGCTAACAACGAATACAATGATACGTTTGGGTAGGGATAACATTTAGGATATAAATTGGTGTAAAATAAAAAATAAACAAACAAATAGATTAAGTTGTCACACACTAGATCGCTAGCGCGTTAGTCAATTAATCTAATACTCGGATGGTCACTACCTTATTCATACATTTAATATTCTTAATTGGCCATCACCATATCCGGATGCTCGAAAGCTAACAACGAATACAATGATACGTTTGGGTAGGGATAACATTTAGGATATAAATTGGTGTAAAATAAAAAATAAACAAACAAATAGATTAAGTCCTAAGTGTGGTTAATCACTTTCCCAACCATCCCATGAATAAGACTCATATCATTGAATAACTCACGCTTTTTGACTCATGTAACTCACGCTTTAGGTAGATACGAATTAAACTCAATAATATCTTAATCAAAGAACATAGTTGGCGTTCCCATAACGGCCAACTCCCATTCAATCCATAAATATAGTACAACAACAAATAGTGGAGATATCTTCCACTTAATACAAAACTTTACAATAGTTGGTTAAAACAAACTTCCAACTTCTTCTTCTTTCTTTTTCTTTTCTATTTTTTCGATTTTTTTTACTAACATAGATGTGTAAAATTTCACAACTTTACTATCACGATTTTTCCGGATAATATTTCTTTACTTTTCAAAACATCAGATATAAAAGTAATAGTGAAAGTAGTAAACACACGAAAAATAGACTAAAAATTATACAATATGTACTTTCACTCCAATTGCATTGTGCAATTTTCCGACCTAACCAAAGATAATGAATTACGCACGCGAACACAGTTAATGTAAGGAAACACACTTTGCCTAAAGTAACTAACCACGGACATTAATCTATACGATAGGCTAAGGTGTAAGGGTGTAACGAATCATTTTAACAAAGGTGTAAGAAACGAAAGGAATGGCTCTGAGGGTTTTTCTAGGGGTATCTTACTCTAAAAATGAGAGTAAACAAAAGGGTTTATACGGGGGTTAACTAACCAGTGTAGTTAGTTAATATCACATAACATGTATAGTTTTTTTGGGTGTAATCCTAGAAATTTACCAAGTTAGACAAGTCACTCCAATTATATCGATAATACTCATTATGGTGGTCTCGAATAGTATACAAGTCAAGTTCTAAAGTTTACAAGTCACCGGCACACTAAAGTTTTTAATTTTTGGAAAAAAATAAGGTTATGTGTGCGGCTATGTAATTTAGACTTAAACAAAAACATGCTAAAAAATTTTAAATTTTGATATATTAAGCACATTTTAAGCATATTTTGAAAAGTTTGGGACAAGTAAGCGTTCTAATTCTTCATCCCCCCACTTAAGTTAAACAACGTCCTCGTTGTTTGTATTAAAAGTTAAAAACTGGAAAATAAAAGAATTAGAACGTAGAAACTCCCCTGAGATTTGCTCGGTATGATCCTCCATTATGCGTTTATGAGCAAAATCTACTTTCTTGTGGATGAGAAACGTTCAAGCTTTATGAATAATGTCTCCACAGAAAGTACATGAATCAATTATACCACCAAAACTTTAACACACCTGAGTTAAGAAGGTTACAACTTGTGTAATTCATTAGTAGTTAGTAAAAATAAACCTAGAAAAATAAAACTGTAAATCATCAGGTTAGTCGATACGCCGCAACCTATGGAAGAGGATGCGCCGTATCGAGCCTGGAATTAAAACGAATCAGCAAATGAATGCGTCGCATCCTTAACCAGGGATGCGCCGCATTAAATAAACTGACAGAAAGTTTTAAGGTCTAAAAATAAAAATGTAGAAAAATAAAACATATATGACAAGTGCAGTTGATACGCCGCCTCTAGTTGTGATTCCTTTCAAATCGTGTTTTACCAACAGAACCTCGTTAAGTATTAATGCCTACTCAAGTTTTAAATTTATATTTAGCCGACTTATCAATAACACACACACTTAACGAGCAGTGTACCCGGTCAGTATGAATATAATGGTAAGTAGAGTGTCGATCACTAAGAGTGGAACGTATTATCTAGTTAACCTAATCAGTATTTTAATATCCTAAGTTAGTTTTACAGTCTAATCTAACGAAAGGGGGTTTCAGCATGAGAGACTGGCACAGTTTGGTTTTATTAAACAGTAAATAAACTAATGAGCACGAATCAGCAAATAACAACACGTAAACAGATAGATAATAGAAGCAGAAGAGGGCCTGTACTGTTAGTTAAGCAGCTTGTCACTTGTTTTATTACTAGTTTTATATGATGAGTATCGTAATATATTCTCTCTCGTTGGATCCTAAATATAGGCGAGTAAACTTTTAATGATTACTTATGTCTATCCTACTTTCTAGACACTAGATAAGTAGGCGAGGAACAGGTATAGCAGCCCACAGGCTCAGCTAGACACAGAGGTTATCAATGCACATATACAAGTCACCAAAAATATCATCATATAAACTTTAATTGATGGGAAAGCAATTTTAAGGGGAGCAGTATGGTGGCCACAAGCCCATCAATCCTGTTGAATTAAAGCGTACTATTACAATAAAACAAAACTACTTAATGAATTAAATACATGCAGGACCTTCTTACAGCTCTAATATCTTCGTTTGGGGTGTGTCTTGTGATGCTTCTTCGACTGAATTCGTCTCCTTAGGGTTTGGTTGCACACAAAATTCGTGTATGTCTTGGGGTATTTATAGTTTCTGTCTGAGGGCACGATGCGGCGCATCGAGTAAGTAGATGCGGCGCATTGACTTAACTTCGCGTGGGGTCCAAGATTAATATATTCTGGAATATTCGTACACCATCTTCAGATGCGGCGTATCTTGATATTTTATGCAGCGCATGTCATTCAGTGTCTTGGATTGTATCTGGTGAAGTCTGGATAGTGATACGTCGTATGTCAGAAGTATAATGCGGCGTATCTAGAGTAGAACAAGCTTGATCTTCTTCGTTGACCAAAGTTTGATATGCGGCGCATGATAGACATGCGGCGCATTCTTCATAGTCAGGCAATGGTCTTCGAATTCATCTAAGTATGATATTGCGGCGTATCTGTTGAGAGTGATACGGCGCATCTTCTGGATTTCAGTAGACTTTTGACATTGATGCAGGTTTTACCGACCAGGTTTTAATATTTATTAAGTGTCTCGTTTACCTAAGGTCTACCTAATGCACTAACGGGCAGTGTACCCGGTCGTGTATGGTATAGCTAGTTGGTAAAGCAGAGGTCGTCCCAAGAGCTAAGTGTGTGGAGTTTATCTAAGCTTAGTATCACGTATAAAAGGGGGTTTTATAGGTTGAAAGATTAATTAACTAAAAATGTAAATAACAAAGCAAGTAAATAAACGAAAGGAGATCAGTAAAGAGAGATAGTGTTAACCTAATTACTACTCTTGTTATTATCATGATTAGTTTTCTATAAGTGCATCCTATCATATTGTCTGGGGGCTACATTCATTTAGGATCAGAGGGTTAAATCACCTAAATCTATCTTACACCTTGTCCTATCCACGACTATTGTAAAGCCGAGGGTTCATCGGGCGACATGAACCTATGAAGATGTAAGAGTCATTAAGTACCTCTACTAACATGGACAAGTCTAGCGAGATGCGGCATGGTCAGATCTTACACCCCCTCTAATTCCGTTAAGCGTATCGCATTGGTAGGTGGTCCTAGGGTTAATTCGCACATGTATGGTGATATTGCTATCACCAAGTCACATCCCTATCGGCTTGCTTCCTAGGGTTAATTCCACAAGCCTCTAAGGAACAACCAACGCTCAATACTACGGGAACTAGAGTGTCCTAAGACTCACCATGAAAGTATACAAACAATAGACAATAGATGCGTAGAAAACTAAATCATAAACATAACAATTTCATAACTAGGCTAACACCAAGAGGTGTTTAGCCACTCATATTCATATTTGCAGTAAAACAAGGTTTGATTAATACAAATGTAAACATAAATCGAACACAAGACAAAGGAATTGATAAACTTATGATTGGTGTGTGAATCCTCCCTTGGAAATGACTTTAATGAGGCTAGAACTTCGTTCCTCCTGCTCCCTGAGTTTCTCCCAACTTCTGTGTGGTGAAAAGTAAATGAATATACTCGGAATTAGGGCTGGTATTTATAGGCCCGACTTTGCTACGGCGTAGCTGATTGAGTTGCTACGCCGTATCCTTTGTAAATCTTGACTACGCCGTAGCTTGATCAAGTGCTACGGGCGTAGTTTCTTCTTTAGATGCTTCTACGGCATAGTTGCTAGGGTTACTACGCCGTAACTTCTTCCTTGGCCTCGTTAGTTCTTCACTGCCTCAAATTGGGGACTACGCCGTAGGTGGAGAGTTGCTACTCCGTAGTGCCCTTTAGTGGACTTCTACGCCGTAGCCATAGAATGGGCTACGCCGTAGTCTTCATAAACCCTTGCTACGGCGTAGGTGGATGAACCTCTACGCCGTAGTGTGTGCAGAATCCATAATTTCCACGTATTTTCTCTTAAGTCCTTCAATTTCCGCGTATGTTCGTTCTTTTACTCATCTTTACCCTGAAACCAAAATAGGAAGAAATAAGAGTATATATTCTTCATATGAATAGAAAAGATAAGCATTTAAGGGGGAAATTAACACTTAAATCATGGGTAAATTTGATGTCATCAAATATCCCCCCACTTGAACTCTACTTGCCCTCAAGTAGACCTTATTAGAATAATATTCAAAAAGATATTCCCCAAGAAACTGGAGAATATGAGTCTAAAAACTTCCTATGCTAGAATATATCAAAGCCGAACACCTCACAAAACTGGAACAAACACTCACATCTCTCTCCTAATCTAAGTGTTAATTTCGGGGTGATCACTCAACGCACAGTCATAGAATGTATTCTATCATAGGCTTGGCAGTTACACAAATCTCTACCACTAGAGCTAAGGTCGAAACAATTCTTAAAGGCAATATTGGGTGAACACATATAAGGCTTTTGGGTGTAGCGTTGTTACTAACATACTACGGCAAAGGCGACAAAGGCAATGGTACATGACCGGAACGCCGGGCAAGACACCAATGACTGCTCAAATCCCTCACCTAAGCATGATTCACAACTAAAGGGTAGGATAAGACATGGGATGCACAATAATGGTGTAAAATGAAAAAGAAAGCAAATAGTCTTAACCTATAACCGAGTTGCTACCACTTGCCGTTCCTCTAAAGTCCAAGCTTCAAAATGCAAGAATTGGATCATGTAACAAGTGTGTGCCATTAGAGGACGTCATGATGGGCACCTCACTCGGTCTTCATGTTGGTGATTAAGAACCAACAACTTCATTCTTCAAATATGACCGAAGTGGCCTCTTCGATACTAATTCTTTCAAAGCTCATATTACAGTGCTATACAAGGTTGCACCAAAGATAACATATCTACATACGGAATTTCACATTTTTTTTTTCAAACTAATACAAAAAATAAATATATCCCCCAACTTGGGATGAACAATACATGTACAATAGTGGGTTTTCTCATGATCTTCAATGATTTGTCTTCAACGTAAGTGTGATTCTTGAATCTCTTGACTTTAACCTCTAACTAGAACAAGTGGAAACTTCCCAACCATAAACTAAGACTACACGGTAGGCTAAGGTGTAAAGGTGTATCGAAACAATAATATGGGTAGGAAACGAAAGGATAGGCTCAAAAGGGTGTATCTAGGGGTATCTTGCACTAAAGGTGAGTGCAACAAAGGGTTTAACATGGGGGTCGAATAGTCAATGTGACTAATCGATAAACACACACATAAAGGTTATTTGGGTGATAATCCTAAAATATTGCCTTTTTAAAAAGTTTCTTCCAAATGTATCAAGAAATCTCAATAGACTACTCGTCTATGGTTTCAAAATGATGTAAAAGCCAAGTTCTAAAGTTTACAAACTACCAGCACACTCATAATTTTGGTGGATTTGGGGTAAAATAGGAGAAACTGAAATAGGCTAAACCTCACCATGGTATTAAGGGTTAATGTGCTCGGCTAAGGTCTATTCTAGTTAGGTTCGGAAAAACATGTCAAAAGTTTAAAGTGGCATAATTTTTCAAAATAAACTAGAAAAATGGGGCAATATAAAGTTCAAGTAAATAATTCTACTCCCGTCCCCCCACTTGAGTTGTACAAAGTCCCATTTGTACATAAAATAAATATAAAGAGGAAAAGTAAAATTAGAACGAGAACTTCCCTGAAATTTGCTCTTGAAAATGATAGAAGGATCATGTTGAAAAACGTGCCTTCGCTTCGTCTAATGAGCAAACTTCAATTCCCTGAAATCACACAACTACCAAAAGCATAAAACCTAAAAAAGAAAAATAAAAATAAAAACCTAACTCACTTTCGTAGGAATC
Source organism: Artemisia annua (assembly GCA_014162995.1). Taxonomy (NCBI): domain Eukaryota; kingdom Viridiplantae; phylum Streptophyta; class Magnoliopsida; order Asterales; family Asteraceae; genus Artemisia; species Artemisia annua. The sequence goes on from LBNU01010611.1 coordinate 16,514, forward strand.
ACGGTTGCATTTAGCGTATGCAACAAGCCTTTTAAACCACTTGGTGTCCCAAGTGGACGAGTGAAGTCTCGTGAGGGTTTACAGGGAACACACCCACAAAGTTCATTTAAAAACTAATACAAGTTTAAGTAATGATTTGTAAAAAATAAAAAGCTTTTAAGGTTCAGAAGGTAGCTACGGCATAGCTGAAATGGGTTGCTACGCCGTAGTTGCTAAAAATTTCCAGAACGACACCTGGGAGTTGCTACGGCGTAGTCATGGTAGGAGCTACGCCGTAGCTTAGTCCTGGGGGATTTTTCTTGGTGCAAAAGTCTAAAAATTAGTTCCCCAACACAAAGCTTCTTCTAGTACCTGCAAATTATTAATACAAAACATACCAAACCAACAAAATAAAGGAAAATAAAAGGAAAAGGATAATTTGGGTTGTCTCCCGAAAGAGCACTTTTGTTTATTATCGAGTCTTTAAGTTAGACTCACTGTCATGCCCTTCAAGTAGGTTGATGATGGACTTGCCCGCGCTCGTCCGTTTCCTTAAGTAGGTTATGCCTTATCCAAGCGACATTTGTGGCAGCGCGACAGTACTCCTTAGTCTCAATTCTTCGTACCTTAGAGAATCTTTCCTCAGGTCCTAAATGATATCGAGTTACCTCATAGGTTTCTGCAATGATTGGTGGAGGTTTCTTGTATTGTAATCTTAGAAGCTTACATCGCCGTTGTTCATAGGTCTCATCGTCAGGATCAGTGAACCCATCAGTTCCTTGTAATTCTAAGTAATCCATAATCCCGTCAATGTCATTGTCATCGGATGATGTTCCATCTTTGTGTAGCCTCTCTTCGCTAGCTTCCCTTTTTTGCTTATTTTGTTCATCACCCCGTATGGTTTCATTGTATTCTTTCCTTCTTCCATGATCGTTGGCTTTACATTCGCATAGATTTGAACGGCTCATACATCCAATCCAAATTTTTTCTTTTGTAGCCGCGTCAACTTTTCCATACTTAATCTTAATCCAATCATCAAATCCTAAATTATCAACCCATTCCAACTCATTCCTTTGGTTGTCATTAGTTGAAAACGATAGGTACTCATCGTCATTTACTCGTGCAATGCTACTTCCTCCATTGCACTCGTCCTCATAAGGGTCACAAGATGCCCATGCTTTACTTCCATTGATATCTCGGGTTTTTACCTGCTCGCACCAATGTGTCTTTTTGCTTGTACTTTCTTTTGTTTGTGATGAGGCGAGACTCTGATGGCTATCCTCTTCATGTGAAGTATCCTTGGCGGGCATGTCTTTTTTAATAAGATTATTCTTGATTTTCCGCTTTTCATCTCTTCTGACCTTACCGTGGATGATTTGAACCCAATCGTCAAAAACCATGGTTCCATTCCATTCTAAGAGTCTTCTTTTGTCATCATTTGTAGAACTCCATAAGTGTTTATCGTTTCCTACTCTACTTGCGTCATTTCCACCATCACAAAGATTGGCGTTTGGGTTGCATGATGCCCATAAATCGTACCATACCTTGTTGTTGACAGGTATTGCCTCGCACCAATGGTATTTTTTGACTATTTCCCCGCTATTTCTTTCATGCTGGGCTAGTGTTCCCAAAATGTTTGCAGCTTCCCCTCCTTTTATAGGAGTAATTCTTCTGCTTGATGAGTCTTGAGCATAAGAATTAGGAATAGTGCCATCCTTGTCTTGTAACTCGTTGGAAGGGTCTTGGCCCTTATCCTCTTGGTCCCTTTCCTGCGAAAAATCACTAGGCGAATCATCATGATCAGGGGTTAACATTTCATGCGCAATTAAATCGGGGGAAGACTCCTTTTCCTTAATGTTGCCATTATTGATGACGTAAACAGTTTCTAATTTATGACACCTACCTCTTTCGTCCATATTAAAAAATATTTTTTTATCATTACAAGTGAGAGAGATTAGTTTATTAAAGACATCGATCATGGCATGGGCAGTGGCAAGCAACGGTCGTCCTAAGATAATTGGTATTCATTATATTCCTCCATGTCTAGTATGACAAAATCAACGGGAAAAGTGAATTCATCAATTTTAACTAATACATTCTCAACTATACCTTTAGGGATGCTAACTGTTCTATCGGCCATTTCTATAGTCATGCACACTGGTTTAATTGGACCCAAATTCAAGCGTTTGTACATAGAAAATGGCATGATACTAATACTCGCTCCTAGGTCTGGTAAAGCGTTACTAATGAACAAATTATCAATTGAACAAGGGAGAATAAAACTCCCTAGGTCCTTTTCTTTCAGAGGCAACTGATGTTGAATGAGTGCGGAGCATGTGGCGTTTAGCTTAACTTCTTCTCCTTCATCATTATTCAAAGAGAAAAGGTCCATCTCCTCCTCGAAATCTTCTTCATTGTCAGATTCCCCCTCACCTTGCTCAACAAAAAATTCAAGCTCTTCATTAGAATACCTGAAAGTAGTGTAAAGAGGTTGACCATTGTGAGAAAATATAGCTTTACATGCTCCGGAATTTTTAGAGCATTCTCCTCGTGCATTATCCGCTTGCTTTGATACTTGATTAGTCAATACCCCTATCTTGGTTTCAAGGCCTCTTATAGTTTCCTTGTGACTTTTTAGGTTTCTCGTTGTTCCTTCCTGAAAACTTCTAAGCCATCCTTCCCGTTCCAATTGCTTCTTAGCTGACTCATCAAAATATTTTTGGATAGACCATTCAAGGTCGGATTGTTTCTCGTAAGGTGGCCGGTTATATCCTGCTGTCCCCTTACGATAATTGTTACTGTTGTAACTTTGGAATGGTCTACCTTCCCCATATTTCACTTCTTCTGTTCTCCCATTCCCCTCGTTCAAAGGGCAATCTTTAGACGAATGGGGTCCTTCACAAATCTCGCAACCAACTTAAATAGCGTGAACATTTTCTTTAAGCTTTTTCATGTCATGACCCAAGCTTTCAAGTTTGTTGGTGATTAGGGTAATTCCATCCGAGTTTCCAGCAATGCTTCTACTACTTCCACCTTCGTGCCACTTTTGAGAGTGGTCCGCCATATCTTCAATAGCCTTTAAGGCTTGATCAGGGGTCATTACAGGGATTGGTCCCTGAGAGTCTAGCATTTGGCGGGTGGAGATATTGATCCCTTTGTAGAAAATGTTAACCATTTGTTGCTTGTTGAGATCATGAGTAGGGCATTTGTACAAAAGGTCATTGTACCTATCTCAAGCTTGGTACAATGTTTCATCCCCATTTTGCTTGAAGTTGTGAATATCTTCAAGCTGTTTTGCCGTCCTTGAGGGAGGGCAATATCTTTGGATGAAATGCTTCTTCAGGAGAGTCCAAGTGTTCACCGTCCCTCCTGGTAACCTATCAATCTATCTCTTGGCTGCTCCGGTTAATGTCATCGGGAATATTCTGAGCATTATCGCATAATGAGATACTCCCGGAATGTTGAACAAACTAACAATGTAAAGAACATTGTCAATGTGTTCGTGAGCATCTTCCGTCTTGTTTCTTGAAAATGGGTCTTTACGCAGTTCCCTTATGAATTGGTTCTTGATTTTAAACTGAACGTCATTCCCAATAGCCGGCCTAACCAAACCAGGCCCTTGCTCTTCTCGTGTAAGAGCCAAATATTCTTTAAGCGTGAGGTTGTCAATGTCAACTTCTGCCATGGTACCTGAAACTTTCAAAAGATCCTGAGTACTAAAAATAAATTAAAATAAAAATTAGAAACTTAAATAAAATCCTAATAGCTCCCCGGCAGCGGCGCTAAAAACTTGATGCAGGTTTTACCGACCAGGTTTTAATATTTATTAAGTGTCTCGTTTACCTAAGGTCTACCTAATGCACTAACGGGCAGTGTACCCGGTCGTGTATGGTATAACTAGTTGGTAAAGCCGAGGTCGTCCCAAGAGCTAAGTGTGTGGAGTGTATCTAAGCTTAGTGTCACGTGTAAAAGGGGGTTTTATAGGTTGAAAGATTAATTAACTAAAAATGTAAATAACAAAGCAAGTAAATAAACTAAAGGAGATCAGTAAAGAGAGATAGTGTTAACCTAATTACTACTCTTGTTATTATCATGATTAGTTTTCTATAAGTGCATCCTATCATATCGTCTGGGGGTTACATTCATTTAGGATTAGAGGGTTAAATCACCTAAATCTATCTTACACCTTGTCCTATCCACGACTATTGTAAAGCCGAGGGTTCATCGGGCGGCGTGAACCTACGAATATGTAAGAGTCATTAAGTACCTCTACTAACATGGACAAGTCTAGCGAGATGCGGCATGGTCAGATCTTACACCCCCTCTAATTCCGTTAAGCGTATCGCATTGGTAGGTGGTCCTAGGGTTAATGCGCACATGTATGGTGATATTGCTATCACCAAGTCACATCCCTATCGGCTTGCTTCCTAGGGTTAATTCCACAAGCCTCTAAGGAACAACCAACGCTCAATACTATGGGAACTAGAGTGTCCTAAGACTCGCCATGAAAGTATACAAATAATAGACAATAGATGCGTAGAAAACTAAATCATAAACATAACAATTTCATAACTAGGACCCGTTATTTAGCTTTGTATCGGATAAAGTGTAAGCGACGATTGTAAGGCTTTCTACGCCGGTGAAAGGAGCTTGTTGACTAGTGAAGGAAACTCTCTCGGGGAGTGGAGTAGGGCAAGGAAAAAGAGTCTTTGTAGCCGAACCACTATAAACATCCGTGTTGTGGTTTGATCGTTTCTTACTTTACTCTTGCTTATTACTAATTGTTTATTAGCTATAGTCATCGATTACACGTAAACTTTTCAAAGATAATTAACTTAAAAAGCGGTAAACTATTCAACCCCCCTTCTAGTTTTCCACAATGCTTATTATAACATATTTGTCTTTATTCAATGTCTTCTACAAAAAGGAGTTACAGTCATTTAACTCGATAAATTTCTCCTTTAACTCGTACTTTTGTTCAATATCACCGCTAGGGGAGGATACAAATGTTTTGTCGGGTGATTTAAAATCTTAATTAGTGCGTTTGCAGATGATATGAGTGAGCAATAAGAACTGAGGGCATCCACTATGATAAACCTCTAAAAAGGTTTATATAATTAAAACATCATGAAGTTAAAAACTTTTTCATATTATAAACCTATTTCTATTATGAATAAACCTATTGATAAAGCTTTTCATATCATAAAACACAACTAACACTTCAAAAAGAAAAATAAAAAAGAAATTAGATAATAGTTTAGACCTCTCCAAGATCTTAGACCTTTTCATTCCACATAGGATTGAAATGGTTTCTCACTATGCTCCACAAATTTATTAACCTCTTCAAAATGTTTTATCCCTATTTAAAAACCACCATAGTGGATGCTCTAATGTTTAATCGCACTAGATTTGCATTAAAATTATAAAAATAACTTTCGTTTGGCTGGTTTAGTTAGGGGTGTTTATTTTTCTCTTAGTGGGAGAAATGCGAACCAAAAACATTTATTATCGCTTAATTGGGAGACTCATTAAAGCTTCTCTCTCCACATATAAAAAAAGAAATAAGACTCTTATATTTAAGACACTTAATTTACTTAACAACCCCTAAGACTCATTCGGCTATATGTAACTCCGCTACTAATTAACAAAAAACGAATTCATTGCATTTAGGGTGTTGGCAGTGGGTGCCTGAAGGCACGGGATGGGATCCATCCCATGCGGGAACATAGCCGCAGGCCATACGGTATCCCACGGGATCTTTCCCGCACGGGAAAGTTTCACGCACGGGAAGGCTTGGATTATTCGACCGTTGTGGTTTTTTTTGACCGTTGCATTGTTTCAAACGGCTATTTTAGTTTTGGTACTGTAACAAAAATGGTGGGAACTGGGAACAGATGAATGGAAGGAAGAAGATAACTTAAAAGCATTTATATTTTTTACCCCCATCTATTGTTGTGTGTACATTTTGTCCTTCTAATAAGTTTTGTTCTTTAATAAGAGCAAAATAATTTATAAAGCTGACAGTTTCTACCCTCATGTCAAATAGTATTATTAATGATCCAACACTACACTTTCAAAATATTATGTGTTGGGATATAAAGTCAAAGTACTGCTGAAGATCAAAGTACTGCTTGTGTAGAAAAGTCAAAGTACTGTTCGTGTGAAGAAAGTCAAAGTGCTGCTATTGTTAAAGGACTAATATGCAAATCGTTAAAGGACTGTTATGTAAAGTTATGATTATTAGATTAGAATATTCTAGAATTAGTTTACTTGTCGTACAAGAATTGTAAACCGACTAGGGTTTTCCTTATGTCTATAAAAGGACCCCTAGGTTGGCATTAGAGATACACATGCACGTACGATATTAGAGAGTTATTTAGTGATTAGGGTTGTTAGTTGTAGGAACTTGAATACAACCTAAATCACGACCTTCTTCATCAAATCTAGAGAGAGAAAGAGAGATGTATAGAGAGAGAGTGGGAGGATCATATGTGTGAAATAAGAACTTGTATTATTACCAAATGATCAACCAACCTTCAAATGAAGGTTTACACATCTTAATAAAGGGCTAGGCATATTAGCTTTCATGCCTTTACAAGTTTAGCCCTTGTAGTTCTAACATACTAATAAACATGAACAAACAACTTTGAAATACTTTCTTACGCAACCTATTACATGATTTTAGATTATAATGACCGACACTTCATAATATAAAAATACGATGCTAACATTAGTGAATCTGTATGATAAGCAGGTTCAAAGTTTGGTTTTAATATAATCGTTGAAGTTTTGTTATTCTTCTTAGGTTTGTTGAAGTAGATTCAGCATACTTAACAGAGTTATATCAGTGTTTCATCATTAGTAGTTTTGGAGTTATTCAAGATTACTAAATCTTTACAAGCTATATAGTTAGTTTGGTCAGAGTATACTTCGATCCAACAAGTGGTATCAGAGCTTGTGTGGAGACTCTGATTAAGAAGAAACCCTTAAAACCGATTTAACTACAAACCCTAAAAGATGTCGACTGAAGCTACACCAATCCCATCCATCACCTCACTCAAAATACCTATCATCAAGAAGGGAGAATATGATCTCTGGAGCATGAAGATGAGGCAGTACATTGCTATTACAGACCATGCTCTATGGGATGTAATTGTTAATGGTAATATGGTTATTGAAGAACCTGAAGCAGTTCCAGGACAACCTAAACCACCTCTACCACAAGTGCCAGCAGCTACAAAAAGAAATCAAGATAAGGCTCTCAACATACTGTTGTCTGCTATTCCTGATGGTCACCTACTCAAGTTTCATGATGCTAAGGATGCAAAACAATTATGGGCTGCTATCAAGACAAGGTTTGGAGGTAATGATGCTTCCAAGAAGATGCATAGAAACTTATTGAAGCAACAATTTGAAACATTCACTGTTGGTGAAAGAGAAGGTCTTGATGCTGCCTATGATAGATTCCAAAATCTTCTTAGTATGCTAGAGTTATATGGAGCAGAGGTAACTGTTGAAGATGCAAACTTGAAGTTCTTAAGGAGTTTGCCATCTGTATGGCATGTGGTTGCTACTATGATCAGAGGACAACCTGGTTTGGATTCTATGGACTTTGATGATCTCTATAACAACTTAAAGGTGTATGAGCATGAGATGAATGGTCAAATAAGTTCAAAATCACACAACATTGCTTTTGTGTCTTCTGAAAACAGAAGCAGTACTTCCACTAAAAGTACTGCTTATCCTGTTCAAAGTACTGTTGGTGATAAAGAGCACACTTGCACAACCATGACTACTACCACTTCATCACCATCAACCATCATCAACTCTGATGATGTTGTATGTTCCTTCTTTGCTCAACAAGCCACTTTACCTGTTACTTATGAAGAAGATTTGTTGCAAATTGAAGAGGATGCTCTAGAAGAAATTGACATAAGATGGCAAGTTGCCATGATCACTGCAAGGATCAAGAAGTTCATAAACAAAACAGGAAGAGGCATTGACTTCAAAGCCAAACAGGGTATAGCATTTGACAAATCTAAGATTGAATGCTTTAATTGTCAAAGGCCTGGACACTTTGCAAGGGAATGCAAGTTTGCAAAATATCAGGCAAATAGAATGATTGAAAAACCCAAGGTTGAAAGAAAGGAAGTTCCTATTAATGAATCAAAACCAAAAGCTTTGGTGGCTCAAGAAAATCTATCAGAGGTTGACTGGAGTAATGAATTTGATGATGAACCAGTAACCTACTCTATGGTTGCTTTGGAAGAATTTGATTGGAGCACAGCTTTTGATGAGGAACCAGGATTTGCTGCTTTGGAATCAAGAGATGGCCTTGAAGGCTTTGATTGGAGCATGGAAAGTGAAGAAGAACATGTTCTGTTGGCTATGGTAGCTACTTCACCAAGTTCATCCACTATTTCTGAGGTATGCTCTAAATGTAGTAATTTTTATCAAAAATTGCATAAAGAATATGAGACTGAAAGAGATAATTGTAGAAGGGCTAGGTCTGAGGTAGCTGGCTATCAGTTGACTTTAGAGTCAATGGAAGCCAAAATAATTACTCATGAAAATAATGAAATGGCTTGGGCAGAAAAATATGAGCAACAAGACTATCAATTAAAATTGAGTGAATGGGAGTTAGGATGTAAGGTTTCTGAACTTGAAAACATCACTAAAGAAAGGGATGAATTGTTAGCAAAACTTGCTAGTTGGAAAGAAGCTGGTCTTTCACATGTTAGTTTTGTTGATAAACAAAGAACAGCAAACATTAAAACTGGCCTAGGTTATGGTGTTGAGTATAGCAGTTCAGAAGAGAACCCAACTAGTGATAAGGAGGGAACCCAACTAGTGATAAGGAACTAATTAATTCAGAGGAGATCACAACTAGTGATGATGAACTCATTAGTTCAGAAGAAAACACATCTAGTAATGAGGAACCAATTAGTCAAACACCTCCTGAATTTAAGAAAGAAAAGGGATATAATTCAGTTGCTCCACCCACTGGTAGTTTTCAACCACCTAGGACAGATGTTTCTTGTTTTGGAGTAGACAATTTATAATTTAGGAAAAAGCTTACTGGTCAATCTAATTAAATTCCATCTAGTTCTGAATCCTTAAAAGAAACAGTTGAGAAACCTAAGGATGATAACAAAAGGAGTAATGTTAAGGGTTCAGGGTGTGTTAACAATGATAAAAAGTTTCCTAAAGTTTTTTCAAAACAAGCAGTACCTCCAAAATCTTCTCAAACTGCTAGACATTCAGCAGTACCTTCAAGAAAAACTTTTCAAAATACTGCTAACTTTAGAAAACCTTTTAATGATTCACCAAAAAGTCAAGATAGTTTTGGTCATAGAACTAAAGGAAGAGAATTTGGGAATATGGATCAAAAGCTATGTTTTGTATGCTATAGTCCTGATCATTTGATTAAGGACTGTAACTTTCACTCAGAATATTTAAGCCAATTCCCAAGGACCACATCTGTCAACCATAAGTCAAGGGAGAATAAACCAGTTTGGAATCAATCAAATAAGGTTAACCATAGTAATTTCTCAAAAGACTATAGGTACCCTCACCAGAAAAGACCTTTTTCCAAATCACCAGTACCCTCAAGAAATACTTTTCAAAGTACTAGTAAGACAAATATTTCTCAAGCAGTACCCTCTCAAAGTACTGCTAAGTTTTCACC